>LPNX010056620.1:931536-946578 GCA_001517045.1 Pseudotsuga menziesii | reverse complement strand
AAGAAAGATCCAATCGATGAAGGAGTGGCCCCAACCCAAGAATGTTTCAAAATTACGAGGATTTTTGGGATTAACAGGTTACTATCGA
Source organism: Pseudotsuga menziesii (assembly GCA_001517045.1). Classification (NCBI taxonomy): domain Eukaryota; kingdom Viridiplantae; phylum Streptophyta; class Pinopsida; order Pinales; family Pinaceae; genus Pseudotsuga; species Pseudotsuga menziesii. The sequence continues at coordinate 946,490 of LPNX010056620.1, read as the reverse complement.
AGATTCATCAAAAACTATGCACATGTCACTGCTCCGCTAATAATCTCCTAAAAAGGAATTCCTTTCTATGGGATGATGAAGCAAGAAAATGCTTTGAAACGTTGAAACAAATTATGTCTTCAACTCCCGTTCAAGCAACACCTGATTTTTCAAAACCATTTGTAATTGAATGTGATGCTTCAGGGTTTGGGATAGGAGTCGTGCTAATGCAAGAAGGTCATCCAATCGCTTTTGAAAGCAGGAAACTAAACAAAAGAGAATTCCTGCAGTCTACCTACAACAAGGAAATGTTGGCCATCATGCATGCGTTAACTAAATGGAGACAATACCTACTGGGAAGCAAGTTCCTAATCCGAACAGACCATAATAGTCTACAACACTTATTACAGCAAAAGACGTTAACTATTGAACAACAAAAGTGGATCGAAAAGATCTCTACCTTCGATATGGACATTTTACATAAAAAAGGGAAGGACAATGTATTAGCTGACACCCTATCAAGGAAAGATGAAGAGGTACAAGTCTATGCCGTATCAATGGTAATCCCAGAATTTTTGGACGAAATCCGAACCGAATATGCTAAGAATGCACAGGTTTGCTCCATAATTGACAACATAAATCAATATCCAAAATTTGAATGGAAGAATGACCTCTTATGGTACAAAGGACGAATCTACTTAAATGCAAACTCTAAGTTTAAAACCAAGGTATGTAAAGAATCACATGACTGCCCCGCCGCGGGACATGTAGGATTTTATAAAACCTACTATAATGCAAGGCAATCATTCTTCTGGAAGGGTATGAATGCCGACATTCACAAGTATGTTGCAGAGTGTGACACTTGTCAGAGAATATCTCAAGCCCCGAGTTACTCCATCCATTGCATATTCCAAAACAGAAGTGGGAGGAAATTTCTATGGATTTCATTGAAGGTCTACCCATATCAGACGGGAAAGACAAAATACTAGTAGTAGAAGACAGGTTAACCAAATATGCACATTTTATAGGAGTAAAGAGAACTGATTCTGCAAAGGAAACCGCAGAAGCTTTCTGTAAAAATATCTACAAGTTACATGGTTTTCCCAAGATTATCGTGAGTGATAGGGATGCCAAATTTAAAGGTAATTTTTGGAGAGAGTTCTGCAAGCAAATTGGAATGACACTTAACATGAGCTCATCTTATCATCCTCAGACAGATGGCCAAACAGAAGTCGTCAACAAATGCTTAGAGATCTACCTTCGTTGCTTCATAACTGATAAGCAAAATAAATGGGTTCAATGGTTACATCTCGCAGAATGGTGGTATAATTCTACTTATCACGCATCAGCAAAAATGATACCATTTCAAGCCCTCTATGGATATGCACCCCCAAAATGGAAGGCTATTATTACCAACCAAGCAAGGTTTGCCTCAGTAAAAGACCATTTAGAAGAAAATCAAAAGGCTATACAAATACTTAAAGAGAATCTAAACACCGCAAGGAATAGAATGAAGCAGCAAGCAGATCGACATCGAACAGAACAGGAATTTAAAGTTGGAGATTGGGTATCTGTACGATTACAACCCTATAAACAATTGTCACTAAAAAAAGGTGGAAAGAATAAATTAGCTCCTCGATTTTATGGCCCATATCAAATCAATAAGAAGATCAGCCATGTGGCATATGCTTTGGAGCTACCGAAATCAAGTCATGTCCACAATGTCTTCCATGTTTCATGCTTAAAAAGGATGATAGGTCAACACCAGAAGGCACAAACACTACTTCCCAAGTTAGATGATGAAGGAAGAATTATTTTTGAACCAGAATATATCATTAATACCAGAGAAAGAAAATTAAGGACAAGAGTAATTAAAGAGTACCTTATAAAATGGAAAAACCTCCCGGAAGAAGATGCAACATGGGAATCTGAACAATTCCGACAACTACATCTTTCTCTAACACAGCTTTGAGGACAAAGCTCCCTTAAAGGGAGTGGCAATGTAACAAATATTAGATAAATATTAATTAAATTAGTTAACTATTATCCGAAAGGGTGTAACCTTTCGTTTTATACACTCAAGCCTATAAAGGCAAGTGCCATTTGTAAATATCAATCATCTTCAATATATATCATAAATCATTATTTAATTATGGATCTCGTGTCCGGAAGCTGATTGCTCCAGACACACTATTTGACCCACATTCACTATGTTCTTCCTCTTTCCTTCCTTTCACTCTTTCAATAAGACATCATATGCATTGGGGGGACATGCATATTTATATGAGTTCTTTTAGAAGTTGCCCCCTCAAAGTGATGCTAGAAGTTGCCCCCTCAAAGTGGTCAGTGGTATAATATTATTTTTTCCTCCTTATCTACAAATTCTAGTAGTGCACAAGTCCTATTATTTCTTTATAATGGATGTTAATGGCATATTTGTATTCAAACAACATTTATGAGTACATTAACCTTGCAACTAGTATCAATGAAATCTACCACAACTACATACCTTGTATTTTTTCCTTCAACTCATCCTACTATTTTCTTAGCATCTATTTTATTTGGCTCTCTCCCCACCAAAAAAATTAAAATAAACCAACCTTGGACACAGCCCTAACTCTGTTCATTCATATGCATTCTCGTGCCCCCATACTGACAACAGAATCATTCACTCGGACAACAGACAACACTAGGTTAAGACAACATTACGATATCACTTCTCCTCAAGACTTCAAAAAGATCAAAGATGTAATCCACGGAGAATGCTAAGAACTCTGAGAATACACATATCTCAAGCACCCATCAAGTCAATACCTTACAAGTCAAGATCCAACCTCTTAAGAACCAACCCAAACAAATGGATGACATCTCCAATCTTCTAAAACAAGTCACATCAAGACTCCCAACAAGTTGCAGTTTTCGTCTAGGGTAGTTGTTCCTTCTTTAGTTCAACCAATTCCCTGGGATTAAAAGTCAATTTTTATGCCAAGATGGACATTAAGAAGTTTGAACGAACAAGATGTGTAGACTTGGTTGTCCCAACTGAACAATATTTTTCTTTTGCACTAAGTTGCCTCAAATAAGATGACACGTTTGGTTGCCCTATATATTGATGCAAAACCATTTCAATGGTAACATTGGAGAGAAACAAGGAGACCTTTTTGTTAGTTCTACACATAGGATGAGTTTGTTAAGAACCCACGACCCAATATGATAATGTGTACCTATGTGCTTGAACAAGGCAAATAGTAAGGGTTTCCAAATGGGTATGCTTTCCAAGACCTTAGTTGTTAGGAGTGATGGACCTCATCAATCCAAGGCCCCCTTGAGATTACACAGCCAAGACCCATTAGCCCCACATATTCTCTCGGTGATACCATCAAGCAAAAAAATGGTCCCATTCTCCAAATGACATCATCAAGTAGTGTATTGGTTCCTTCATAGTGAATAATGACTCGAATAAGGAGCAATCCTCTCTCTCTCTCTCTCTCTCCACATTCTCCTCTGGCCCCAACATATCTTGACATCTGCATGTATGCTTAACATCGTTTTGTATCTACACTACTTGTGTTTCTATTAACAAGTTAGCTCTTTCTCTACTTTTAGTATAGGAGTGATAGGATTTGCTTTAGCTCTTCTAATTTGTATTCGCATTGTTGTACTTTTGAGTCCCATCGACAAACTTTATTGTCATCATATGTAGATAAGAAGAAGAATAGAGTAAGAGTGTGGGCAGGTACATAACACACATATATATACATCTGAGATGTATATATATGCATGTTATGCACCTCTCTCTCTCTCTCTCTCTCTCTCTCTCTCTATATATATATATATATACACACACACACATATATTCTCATTCTTCATTCTAAGCTAAGTCACCGCATTCGTCGTTTTTAGAGCATGACAATCGAAATCCACTGAACTTTATCCGAGCACGATTTTAATCATTTAAATTCGTCGAATTGTTTACCCTAGCCCGCAATTTATGTCCCTGCACGGATCTCCTGTCGTTAATTCGCTAGACGCCAAGAGATAAAAATTTGCGCGAGCCTATGCTTCACGGCTCATCCCATGCCCTCGAGTGAAACTGCAACAGATCTTGTGGTCGATGGTGGCTATTGAGTCTCGATACTCGAAAGTCAAACTAGAAAGCAAAATAATTGTTCCCTGGTTCGTAATAAAATGATTCCTGGCAAACTGATTGAGTCCATGGAAAATGAACAAACTAGTTCGTGGGTTCGTAATAATGGTATAGCAATATGGTATAATAAATAGTTTCATTTATAATGTGTTTAATGAAATTCAAAATGTTTGATGCATATTTTATTATTTTCAAATTTTAATAAAAAATTTAATGTACTTTTATTGAGCAAACTGGTTCGATGGTTCATGGCAAATTTAATGATGCTATAGACTATAGTAACTATTTTCATTTTTATAAAATTTTATTTTATAATATATTTATTCATTTTTATAAAGTTTTATTTTTATAATATATTTTATCAGCATATTAAATTTTATTAAAATTTTCAATGTATGTTTTATTATTTTTAAATTTTATAGCGTCTCGAATTTAATGTCGAATTTTATCACCAAAATTTCGAGTGTCGAATTTTTGAAGAACTTTAAAGTCGTCGAACTGGAACACGAATTCGGACCAGGTGACTTAGATTTTAAGGTGTTCATATATATATATATATATATATATATGCATATTAAGTACCTACCCACAGTCTTACTCTATTCTTCTCGTTATCTACATTTTTCTCTATCTTCTCTTCTTTTTACCATGATATATAAGAGAGACACACTATTTATCTCACAATCACTATGTTCTTCCTTTTTCCTTCCTTTCACTCTTTATATAATACATCATATGTATGAGGAGGCAAGTCGATATATGAGCTCCTTTTAAGATTATCCCATTGAAGTGATATTAGAAGTTCCTCCTCAAAGTGGTCCATGGTATAATATATTTTTCTTTGTCTCCTTATTTACAAATTCTAAACTAGACTTGTTATGGCATATTTGTATTTCAAGCATCATTTTTAACTACATATTTGTGTTTTTTGAACCTCCCACCCACCCTCCTATTTTCTTAATGGCCACTTTTCGTTGGCTCTCTCCCCACCAAAAAGTAACTAAATAAACCAACCATAGTCACAACCCTAAATTTGTTCGTTCATGTGTATTTGTGCCCCAAACAGTGGCACCAATTTCATTTGCTCAGCCAACATAGTACACATGGTTAGGACACCATGTCAATAGTGCTTCTTTAAACTTCGATGAGCCCAAGAACATAATCCACAAAGAATGCTAAGATGAGATCTCCAAAATCTCTAATATGGATGAGATCTCCAATCTCTTAAATAGCTCCAAGCATTAGGTCTCCCTACAGGTTCCACTTTTACCTTGGGATAGTGTTCCTCTTTAGTTCAACATATTCCCTTGGGATGCAACAACAACTTTTACCCAAGATTTGTTAAAGATATTGCAGTTGCAAGACCCATTCTCAAGGAGGATGGCACCCTAGTCAGTTAACAAGAGTTCCTGATCAGTTAACCAGGCAGTGTCAATCACTAGAAGTTACCCTAGGGCCCCCAGCAGTCTCCTGGGGTTCTTCGTCTAGGACCAAACAGGTTAATGCCAAGGAAAAGTCCCTAACATGTGGCTAGGGCCCCTATATGTCTCTAGGGTATTATGGTCTAGGACCAGACAGTTCCTTGGTCACGAGGACCAAGCAAATAGGTTGAGACAGAGACTTCCTGGTCTGGGACCAAGCAGTTCCTGCAAGTACATACATGGTCAGTTAACTAGGTGGATCTTGGTCAATTGATCAAGATGACGATGTGTGATGTCCTCTTCTCCTAAATGGTTATTGCTAGGTTGTTTCTCAAGGGACTGCCCACCCCTTGATGATGCCACCAGCACTTGACCTTTAGGAGCAATCAGGAGGACTAGAGAATCACATCATCCAGTTTGGACCTTCCTTATACCGTGATGATAAAAACTCACAATTATTATATGGAACATGTGTGGGCAATATACCTTAAGAGAGTAAAATTTAAGTCCTTGGTTTTGTGAGTAAAAGGGTTGTTTCCCCACCTTGATGGTACACCTTGGTCTTGTGGGTAAAAGGGTTGTTTCCCCAACTTGATGGTACACCTTGGTCTTGTGGGTGAAACGATTGTCTTCCCACCTTGATGTGACCCCTCTTGTTGACTTATGGTCTTATGTTTCCCTATTGGTCCTAGCGCCCATCTTGGTTGTGGTACCTTGACCCTTTTTGCTCTGATGACTTGACTTTATTGTTTTTATTTTATTTGACCACTTGACCATTAGTAACCTATCCCAAGTCTAGTCAACATTATTTTATGTTACTATTGGTAGCATTCCTAAAAGCTAGGTGACCCTTCTAGAAGACATGTTAAGATTATAAATTCAAGTCTTAATCTTCATTTAGTGTGTGTCTTGACAAGAGAAAGTTTTTGGAGATTTGATTTAATGATTGTTCCAAGGGTTTGTTGTTGCTTAATGCCCAGGGTTTGCTACTAGGGCTTGTTGTTGCTTAACGTCTAGGGTTTACTGTTGCTTTTGCTTGACATCTAGGGTTCTTGCTGCCTCTTTGGAGTGACCCGTGACTTTCTTGATGCTCTTGGAGTGGACCATGACTTTGTTGTTGCTCTTTGGAATAGGGCATGACCTTGTTGGGCTATCTTAAATTGAGACGTGACCTTGTTGGGCTGGGTCATGAACTTGTTGGGTGCCTAGGTTGATCTGTGACCCTACTGCTGCTCTTCCTTAGTCTGGGAAGTGATCTCTTGTTGGCCTTTAAGCTGGGTGTGACTTTCTTGTGGGCTACTTATGCAGGTCGTGACCTCATCTTGGACCGATAAGTTGGGTGTGACTCTTTTGTGCGCTGCTTTTGCAGGCCATGACCTTATCTTTGGGCTAATAAACTTGGGTGTGACCTTTTGTGGCTTGTTAAACCTAGACCATGACCTCTTGTGAGCTGGTGAGCCATTGTAGATTGAGTTGTGATTTTTTGTTTAACTATTGAGCCTGTTTAGAAGGTGTCTTTACCTTTATGAAAGCGTTGTTGTAGTCAAAGTAAGGGTTTGAAGATTCCACTCTCAATTCTGGACTATTTTGGTTAACAATCTGAGGTTTGTACTTGTCTAACCATACCCTACTGCAACCCTTACATCTCTCTCTCAGGTATTTCCACAGTTCCTTAATGACTTGTCTTCAAAAGACAAGGTCTCATCTAAAAAGACAGATGAGTATAAGGAAGATCTAAACCAGCACTGTTTGCTTCTTTATTGATGCTAGTTTGTTTTGTTTAACGTGTTCATTAGCCTATTTTAATTACTACCATTGTTGTTTATTGCTCTTATATGCTTTCAACTTTAACACAGGGACCTTTGGGAGTGTTAAAGTTGAAAGAGATGAAAATTATGTTTTAATTTTATTATAGTTGTATTGTTATGTTTCAAGTATTGATTTAGAAATTTATTTTATGCATTAAAGTACAATTTTAATTTTTTTTGTCTCAAACCCTAACCTAACCAAATTTCAACAAGAGTGGCATTAAGAAGTATGATGGCATAGACGTGATGATTTTGTACTCCCAACTAAAAGAACATTTTCTTCGAAAAAAGTTAACACAAATAGGATGGCACCTTTGGTTGCTATGTGTTGAAATTCCTCATTTGAACAGAGCAATGAATGGAAATCTTTCAGTTCTTTTGGGAAAGTTCTTCAAATCTTAACCATAGAATTTTTTACCTCTAGGATTGTTGTAATTTTGTGTAAAATAACAATAGAGCAATCCCAATAATTCAATTCTAGCAGCCCCAAGATCACGACAATTCAAAGAAAAAATATACCAATCATTACAATGAGTTTCCATCCCTCTATGGCAACTTCACATCCATAAACAAGATCTGAAAACTCTTCTTATACAACAAATATCATAACATACACAACAATAATAGATGGTTGTATTATTATCTTTAATCTTAGTGTTAAGTCCCTTATAATAGTTTTCTCCTAAGTGTGTCAAATCAACAAGACAATTAAGAGCTAAAAATTACAATCCCAAGAAGATATAATCTTGAAATCAAATCTGCAATATACACAATATGTGGACAGTTGGAAATCTCATATACATACATATATATATATGAATGAATTACATACATATCATAGCCTCCTCTCAAGGCTAAGACAAAATCCAACCACCCAAAAGGCCCTAACTAGGGTTAGTCAACAAACCCTGACTCATCCAACTACAAGAATCCCTCCAAAGCAAGATGTCCACCTCCTCTTCTTCCCTAGATACATCTAAGGGTTTCCAAACCCTAATCTCTAGCCTCCAAGGGATTAAACCCTGACACTAGAATCTAAGATGCTCCAAGAGACCAAGAAATCCCCCAAGAGAGAGAGAGAGAGAGAGAGAGAGAGCAATTGTACAAACAAGAATCTCAAGAGAGAGAAATCGTCCACCTCCATCAAATATGCTATTTGCAAATCAATATTGGTTGCAGTCCCAAAATCCAGTCTCATCTACAATAAAGTTGTCAACCATGCCATCACAACATTTCGATCATCTAATGAATAATGACCAATTGTGAATATATAGGAATGTCTCCCTAAAGCAACAATCAACTACCACCCTCCATCATCTTCAACATCATGGGTCAACATAAATGGGTACCACATCATAAGCTGGCAAGGAAAACCTACAAAGATAATCGTATCCCCATGCAAGATCAAATAGATTTCAAGATGCAAAATTCATGGTATAGTCAACAAACTATGCAAGGTCATCATCAAACTATCATCATGAGAATCCCTCCCATGCACCTCAAATTCTCTGGCAACTAAACCAACCTAAACTAGGCCAACTCCCTCATCTTGAGAGAATCCTAAAGTAAGAGTATTATCAAGGGAAACTCCCTCTATCTGAGAGAATCCAAAATCCTTAGCTTTGTACTCTATAATATTCACATTAGCTACAACTTCGAAATCAACCTCAGCAACATCCTTCGTCAAGGCATCACACCTCTCCTCCAATGTACAACTAGAAGTCTCCTAGATGGAAGAAACCAATGCTATATCACTAGCATATCTCCTAGGCAATATCAATAACATCCTCTATCAAGGGCCAAGGCTCACACCTCTCCTCCAATGTACAACTTTAAGTCTCCTATATGGAAGAAACCAATGCTATATTACTAGCATATCTCCTAAGCAGTAAGTACGCTCACCCTCACTAAGGATCTGGGTGCTCCATCCTACTACCTAACTTCTTACAATGTCTGAGTAAGACATCTTGCCCTCTTGCATGCTATGGTGGAAGGTAAGGACATGTCCGATCCTAGCCTCACCTCATCCTCACATGAATCTGGCTCATAATGAGCCTTTGGCTCTATCTTTGGAACAACACCTTCCTCACTGAGCACTAGAAGCTTTCTCATCAAACTTCACATCTCTACTTACCACTGTCTTCCTCTAAGTTGGAATATAGACCCTATAAGCTTTGGAAGTGTCATTGTATTCAACAAAGTTACCCTTCATACCAGAGGGGTTCAACTTTATCCTTTTCTCCTTAGGCTCGAATATAAACTAGACTACTAAAAACACGAAGATGAGATAGATCTTGTTTCATTAAATGCCTCCTTTAGTGTCATGTCCTTCAAGATCCTATGAGGACATTTGTTCAAAATATACATGACTATATTACAAGTCTCGACCCAATAACTCATGGGCAAATCAATGTCACTAATCAAAAACTTAGTAATCTCGATGATGGACCGATTATTCCTCTCAACAACCCCATTCTATTGTGGGTTGTGATGTATAGTCAACTCACTCTTAATCCCTACTTCCTTACACAAAGAGTCAAACTTCACAGAGGTATAATATCCTCCATTATTTGAGCGAAGTACTTTGATCTTTCTTCTTGTCTAATTTTCAACCAAGGCCTTATATTTTGTGAACTTACAAAACATTTTATCCTTGGGCTTCAAAAACTAGATCCAAGTTTTGCGAGAAAAATCAACAATAAAAGTGGAAAAAAAAATACTTGTCAAAGAGGATGAAGACATAGGTCCACATAAATCTATGGTTAAGATCAAGAGTCCCCCTTGATCTATGCTCACTAATGGGAAATGCAATTTTAATGTGCTTACCAAGAGCACATCCTTTCTAGACACCCTCCTCCATCTTGAACTCTAGTAATCCCTATACTAGCTTCTTCAAGATGGACATGTTCCATAATGCAGGTGACCAAGATGTTTATGCCATAAGTCACACAACTTGGTACTATCATGGACCAATGCACCATGCTTCAACAAATCCCCCTGTAACCTATAAAGACCTCCAACACAAACCCCTTTGCCACAACATGGGTTCATCTCTTCAAGAGGACCTCCTAAGCATCAAACTCAACAATACACTAAAAGATCTCCCATACAAGATACTGGAAGAAGACTCTTCAACCCAAGCACATACAAAACATTATCCAACTCAAGAACATCACTTGATGGTTTTTGGAAGGAGATAAAACCCACTCCTCTTACAAGATAAACTGCATCATCACCAAGATTTATATCCATGCCTCCTCTTGCCCTTGAATCTTGCTAAATAATGACCTCTCATATGACATATGTCTAGAAGCTTCGATGTCTACATAACAATCAACACTAGACGCAGTGTTAGAAAATAAACACGAAATCAGAGACATATCCATCCAGGAAAATATGAAGAAGAAACAACCCTTCCAAGGGTCAAGGTGCTAATCTCAAGCAACCTAATGTTTTACACCAATGACCTTATCTAGGTCAAGTACCTATCCCAAGTAATCACTAGCTAAAATACAACTCCTTACCCAAGAGTGATCTCAACTACCATTGCTATGATACCATGTTGAAATTTCATTTGCATCAAGCAATTTTTGCAAATCTGAAAATTCACCTTCTTTAGAGAAGTTTCCTTGGATCTTAACCCTAAAATTTTCAACCTCTAGGACTGTTGTAATTAATGTGTAAAATAGCATCAAAACAATCACAATAATTCACTTATAGTAGCCCCAAAATTCAAATGAGTTTCCATCCCACATGGGCAACTTCACATACATAAACCAAATCTGAAAACTCTTATTATACAGCAGATATAACAGCAAACACAACAATAATAGATGGTTGTACTATTATCTTCAATCTTAGTTTTAAGTCCCTTAACAATTTTCTTTCAAGTGTGTCAAATCAGCAAGACAATTACAAGCTAGAAAAAACATCCCAAGAAAATAAAATGTTGAAATCAAATTTGCAATAATATGCAAATGTGGACAGTTAGAAGTATCATATATAGATATATATGCTCCATAAATGAAGTACATAAATCCAACCACCCAAGATGTCGTAGCTACGGTTAGTCAACAAACCCTAGCTCCTCCAAGTACAAGAATCCCTCCAATACTATCTCCAATGCAAAACATTCTCCTCCTTTGCTTCCCCAAACATATCCAAGGGTTTCCAAACCCTAATCTTTAGACTCCAAGGGATGAAACCCTAACCCTAGAATCCAAAATGCTTCAAGAGTCCAAGAAACCCTAGCATCAAAGAGAGATCAAATGTACAAAGAAGAATCTCAAGAGAGATGAACCTCCTCCTCATATCCTCCTCATAGGGTTTCTTCATGAACCCTAGTGCATCACCAAAAGAGCACTCCAAAGAAGAGATACAAATGAATGTGATGTGTTGTGTTTGGAAAGACTCTCTCCTTGCTCTATTTATATGAGAGGTAAGGTAGGTCAACATTATAACACAGGTCGACCTAACCCTTACAAACAAGCCTACTAACATAAGCCACACACAAGTGAAGCACTCCACTCCTAGAATACAATTGTCAAGCTCCAATAATGATGGCATGCATACTAGTGACCCAAGGTGATGTAGTTATGCAAGGCAAGTCCACACCACTACATCCTAAGCCTCCACAGACCCCATCCATCCTCCAAAGCCAAGTATTCCACTAGGGCAAATTCTCCCTACAAGAACATTCTTGAAACCCCAAGCATTCCCAAGCCATCTCCAATCCTCTGAATAGGAAACCAAGCTACCACATGCCATCCAGGGCTTGTAGCCATCCTCCACAATGCACAAGGCTCCTTGAATCCTATAAAGTGTTCTCCCACCAGCGAAATCCTACATGTAGCCATCATGCAAAGTATCCACCATCCAAGCAAGAGATCTCCAACACCCTACAAAAGAACAATAAGCTATTGATCATTTAAGTTCTAGCATCCACTGAGCAAACTATCACAAGTGTGCATATCCATCACGGATCATCTCTCATGCTACAATCCATCTTGGACCATCTAGGGGTTGAACATACACCATGTACCCCAAATCTCACGAAGCACCTCAAACATGGTTTAAACACTTTCAAAGTAACCCAAAATTCTAACACCATTCACCTTGATGCAAAACCATTTCAATGGTAACAATGGTGAGAGATAAAGGTATCATTTCCCTTGTTCTACACTTGGGACGATATTGTCAAAAACTAACAACCCAATATGAAGCGTGGGAAAATGACTATTGTAATCAACTCACCAACCTTTAACATACAAAAATTGTTAAGGGGTACATGCTCTGGCATTAGAAGATAGCCACACAATTCAAAGATCTCAATGTAAACAAGATTCTTTAACTCTACATTGAAAGGCTTTGTGATGACATCCAACATGAGAAAATATTTATTAACCCTTGCACATCTTGGTAGCCTTCATGCCAATTCAACAAAATGAGGCCAAAAATCTATCTATCATTTTTCCACCAGCCTCTTCTATTGACAAAATTAAGGCCCGTATCTATTCTTTTACACCTTCTACAATCAAAATTACTCCCAAAGAAGTAAAAGAACAACATGTTAAAGATCTTTGCTTTCAGTGTAAAAATAAGTGATAAAGTTAGATAAGATCTGTCCACTTTATCCTTGAAGATAACTGAGAAGAGGAAGAAGCCCAACCAATTGAATAAGATCCTTGTTTGCAACCATTTGAGGAAACATAGACCACTAAATCAGAGGTTCCCACAGTCTTTGTGCATGATGTTGCAAATGTACCCACCCATTAAGAGTGGAAAGGCATGTTAGTACTGTAGACTTAGCCCTATATTTTTGTTTTTGTTCCCTTTCAAAAACCCTTCAATCTTTGTTTTAAGCCTTTTAAAAAATGCTTGATTACATATACCCCTTTAATCCTTAGGTGTCTTTTTATGCATTTATTTTTATTAATAAGTTTTGTTTGGCTCTTACTCTAAAATAATCCCTTCTAATGGTATTTATTATATAAATTTGCATGGCTTTAAACATTATTTTAAGAGAATTATCTAAAGTGCAAAAAGTGCAAACTTGCAACATTTTGGCAGCAGTTTATAAAGGAGTTGTATGGATTTGCGTTGTCGGAATGTCACAAATGGCAACAATTTGAATTTTGCAGGTAACTAAGTAATCATGAAGCTTTATGGTGTTTGGTAACGAGGTTATCCATTATGAAACATTCAAAGAACCCACCAGCTGAGTAAATTGATGTGACACCACTTAAATCAGTAACTGCGTTGCCCACAATTAATGCTTCCTCCAAATTCGAATTATCTTATTTTGAATTGAGTGCAACCATTATGCCATTTGGAGCTGACCTTTTGTTAAATTTTGTGTTGGTTTACAGTTCGTGAGAAGGTGTTGTTTCGGTTATCCGTCGCTGAAATGAAGAAGAAAGGCGGTAAGTTGCATAGGTTCAAGCCTGTTAACACTAAGACGGTTGAAAAACACCCTCGTTGCGCGAAGATGATAATAGATGTAGGGTGGATTGCTTTCTTTGAAAAGATCAAAGGTTATAACGTGGAGGTAACACAAAAATTCGCTCGTAGGTTTACAAGCACGCGGGTTAATTTTGAAGTCCTAAGCTTTGAAGTATAAAAAGCCTCCTTGCGGAAGCGACCGGGTTACCTGCTGAAGGTGATCAGTGGTTCAAGAAATTTCCATTTTAAGTCGACTTGAACCTATTTCTCTTGCCAGGGCATGAAGGGTTGGATTGGAGCAAAGGAATTCGTCAAATCTCCTCAAAGAGGAATGGAGGGAAGTGTTAAGTATCATACAGCGATATATAACTTGTGAGGGAAGATTTGCCATGATCTGCAGGTATCATCTCAGGTTCCTTTTGCATGTTGCAGGTGTGTCAAAGCTTAATTTACCTTTTTAATTGTTGAAGAGTTTGTCTCAAATGGCAACCCGGGTTAGAAATCACACAAGATCATACTAGCCATAATGTTTTTCATCGTGGGTTGATAAAATTACTGGTGTTCAATGAGTTGAGGAAGAATAATTGGACCTAGCTACATCTCCTCTTTTGGTCAAGGTTTGAAGTTGAGAAATCAAAAACCCTAGAGGATCAAAATGTTGAAAAGGGTAAAGAAGATAAACGCCTTCAGCACAAAAAAGAGTTGTTTTTGGTTCCAGAAATCAAAGTCAAGATAACCAGGGAACTCCCAAACAGTGCAAAGGTTATAAAAGGAAAGTAGAGGTGGAAATAAAATAGGACTTTCAAGAATCACATCCAAAGGAGAAGCCTACTACAGAGCAAGTTGTTGAGAATCATTACAATTAGTAGATCGCTGAAGATGAAGACAAGACTATAGCAACTCCCAGGACGCCAGGTGATTTAGAAGAAAGGTCAATGGCAAAAACATCAGAGCAAGGTATGTCAGAGCCATTGCCTCCCAAGCCAAAAAAGACTTACACTCATGCTCAAAAGCCTAAAGATGTCAAATGGCGACCAAAGACTACGGCTTCAAACAAGTTTTAGATGAATATGAAAAAGGTATTAAATCCTGGTTTGAAGAATGAAACTATGATTAATGTTAAAGAATCTTCAAGTGAGGAAGACACTAAGTCTAAAA
>LPNX010056620.1:829949-931215 GCA_001517045.1 Pseudotsuga menziesii | reverse complement strand
AGCAACTTTGCCCAGATTTCTGTACCAGACCGTACAGCATTAATGGCAGCCGTACAGCACCTCGATTTTTGTGCCAAACTGTCCAAAAATTTAATGCAGTAGTACAGCAATTAATGCAGCTGTACCTTCCTCGTTTTCTGTGCAAAACTGATGAAACCGTACAGCAATAAATGCAGCTGTACCTTCCTCGATTTCTGTGCAAATAAATGCAGCCGTACAGCATTAAATGCAGGCCGTACCTCTCATCGATTTCTGTGCAGCCGTACACCTCCTCGATATCTGTGCCAGCATTTAATGCTCCTGTACTCCTCCTCGATTTCTGTGCAAGCTGTGAATCTCTCTCTCAGCTGTCCTGAAAATCGAGCCCTCCTCTCAGTCTTCAGCAATCTCCTGCAAATGTGTTTCTCACACTTCTCTCCAAGCTCCTCTCTTGGAAATCGAGCCCTCTCCAAGAAAACTCTCTTGAATGAATGCCAAAATGAAATCTCATGTACTTTATTTACCCCATTAGGGTTATTCTCATGACTTTTCACCTTCAACGGTCAAGATTAGATCTTGGCCAAGAGATCTATGGCTGGGATCTAATCTTTCACTCACTTAAATCTCCTAAGTGAACTTTACACGAAATTTTTCTTTTTGAAAAGTCACATCACCCTAAATATTAAAAAAGTACACTTTATGACTTAAAGTCACTTTAAAAACATAAAGTCACATCAAAAAGGTACTTTAATAAAAAAAACATTTACTAAAGTCACTTAATGAATATAAATGAGACTTCATACTTAATCACCCCTGCACCTACGCACCTGATGCAGGAGTGCCACCGAGCTATCAAAAACTAACATAAAAGAATAGAAGTAATGTTGGTTGAAGCTTGGGAGACTATTGAAGAAAGTCTTAAAAAGGTCCCTGAAATAATAATAGAAAAACATATAAACAAAGGGAAGAATGTTATTTAGAAATTTGATGAAAGAGCGAGCTCGAACTCTGCAATTACTGAGCACAAAATAGAGTATATTGATGTGCAATGTTTAGAACAAGATTTTGGTGATCAAGAATCTCCTGCAAATGAAGATCAAGTTCAGATTGAAACAAATTAGTGTTTGTAAGTTCCTGTAGAAGAATCGCATGCAGAAGAGGGATCAGAGGTGGAGAAACTGAAGAAGGCACTTCAACATTATAAAGCACAAAATGCTCATCTAAAGGATTTCAATGACAAGCTTATTCAAGCTAATCGAAGACTAAGGGAATACTTGGAGGAAATCAAATCAAACTATGCAAAGTTGGTTGAAGTTGTTGAACAAGCTGTGAAAAAAAGAAAGTTGGCACAAGAAAAGAATGAAGAACTTACTAAGTTGAATCAAGAACTGCAAGAGAAGCTTCAGACTATGGAGAAAGAGTACCCACGTCTACAAAGAAGGTCTCAAGTGTTGGATGGCTTAACCATATTGGTTGAGGCGGCTCGTCGCATCTAGCACAATCAGCTAGTAGTCTCCAATCATGCACGTGGCACAAGCATTAACAATGAAGTGGCAGTCAAAGATTTGAATGGTTCGAGTATTCTACTTCATCAAAGTGAACAGGTGGCCTAAAATACTATCAACTAGCAAATATTCGTAGTTTAGTTTTGATCTAGATTATTATCATCAAATGTAAATCTTTATTTTCCTTTTTGGTTACATTCGATCCTAAAATTTTGGATCCAAAAAATGTTTCTAGACCTCTATATGATCATAAATGTAAAAATTGAGATAGTAGATGGGGTTGATCATTGAGAGGGTCGAGAAAGTGAATTTTGGGTCTGCGGCAAGGATACTTTGAACTTCTATAAGCTTTGTTTAAAGACTATTTTGAAGATGAATTATATATATATATATATATATAATGAGCCAGTGTAACTTTTAAAAAATTGTAAATGCATGTAAAGTTTGGTTGATTTGTCTATGTTTATGAATTCATATATGATAAAGTTTTTATCAGACATGCTCATATTTAGTTTGTGTATTTACATACCCTCTTACTCAAAAAGCGCTTATGTTTAAAATGCTCTAAAACCTGATATATGAGTGCAATTTGTGTCTTATATATCCGATAGTTAACTTGGTTCAAACTGTATGTATGCTTTATCTTTTCTGGTCTTTAAAATCAGTTTCTTTGAGATATCAAGTTTTGTTGTAGTAAACCTGTCATAATTTTTGAGCTCTTGACCCATCCATTTTGTTCCAAACCTAAAACAAATGTATTAATCCTTAAACTTAGATCCTTTCAACTTGAGATGCCTCGGCTTTGTACCCTTGTAGTCTAGTACAAACAGGGCGCATCAAGAAGAAACATGTTTAAGTTCTCATTGATTTAGTAACACTCATAATTTCACTAGTTATAAGTTCATTATAGAGGTAATTTGTTTTCCATAGCCAATCAAAAAATTTCAAGTTGTAACTACTAATGGAGGTATAATTTATTGGGGTGAATTGTGTTATAATGTCAGTTTAGCAAGTCTCGTCATCAACTCTCCACTCCCATGTATGCTATATTGGTTTAAGCAAAGTTGATGTTGCTCTGGAATCCAATGACTTCACACTATTCACATATTTTCTATAAAATATAATGTGGTATTCCTACAATACCAACAAGTTGGCTACATGTATACACTATGTGGGATGAATAGTCCCCTAAAAACGAGTTTGAAAAGGGGGTAATTACCAAGGAACCAAGAGGATCATTTCCCGTGTCTATAAGGTACTAGGACAAGGCAATTTGATAGTCCCCAATTAGAGTTACAAGCAATTATGGATAAGCATGCTCATGTGTTTCAAGATCTTCCATTGGGCATACCCCCATCACATGTTTAAGACCACACCATCGCCATGCTTCTAGGGAGCATCTCTCCCAATCTCAAGCCATATCACTATCCTTACCAATAGAAAAGTGAGATTTAGTGCCCATTTCAAGAATTGTTGGATGCCAAAGTCATTAGCCCCACTAGTAGTGCCTTCTCTACCCCTTTTATATCGGTAAAAACAAAAGATGGATCTTAGAAATTGCACATGGATTACAATAAATTAAATAATTATTAAATTACAGTCAAATATAAGTTTCTCATTCATGTCATTGACTAGCCGTTGGATGAACTCCGTGGGGTTTCGTTTTGGTTATCATTAAATCATAATTCGAGAGGAGGAACAAAATAGCATTATGTGTGTCATTTTGAGTGAATGGTTATGACATTCTAATTGACCAATGTTCCACCTACTTCACAAAGTCTCGTGAATAAGATTTTCAGGCCTTACTTACAAAGGTATATGTTGGTATTCTATCATTTTGATTTATAGTAATCCCTAGCATGAACACATTTCCCATTTCGACAAGTTCTCCAAATCTTATAAGAGAATCAATTTTATGCCAAGAAATCTAAGTGTTCTTTTGGTCAAAAATGTGATGAAATCATCCTATAGTTTCTCAAAGGTGAGAATCTTATATAGGCCACATAAACCCTAAACAAAAGGCTACCTAGAAGATGAAAACCCATTCAAGATATGGGTGCTAAGTTGCCACCTCTTCACTCTTGACCTCTTCTCCAATTGCTGCAAGTTGATCATGGAGTTCAGCAATCTTCATCAAATAATTAGTTGCAATAGTTATCTTGCTCGTCTATGTAGCCTTTAAATTATTCCTCAAAAGCATCTTTCGATTGGCATTCTCACTCTAAGAGTCTGATATAGAGTGGTTAGAGCAACAAACATCTCCTTACCAATTACCTTCCCATCAATGTGAGGGATCAAGTGATTCTTCACTGCATCAAAGATGGCTCGTCTTACCTTCAACATCTTTTTATATTATGCCAAACGGACAATATCAATAGGCTCTACAATCTTAGTCTCCATGAAACCCCTAATATCAAACTCCTCTAAGAGATTTCGCATCCCACGCTTCCAAGGTGCAAAATTAGAAGTGCCCTCCAACATGTGAAACTCTTAGAGACCAAGACTAGTCGTTGTCGCAGCTCTGAAAACACACACAAACCAAACATATTAACAGCCTATCAAAAGTCCACTGTACTTTTCTCAAGCACGGATCTCTAACATACTTGTCTTACCTTCAACATCTTTTTATATTATGACAAACAAACAATATCAATAGGCTTTAAAACCTTAGTCTCCATGAAACCCCAAAGATCAAACCCCTCTAAGAGATTTTGCATCCCACACTTCCAAGGTGCAAAATTAGAAGCGCCCTTCAATATGTGACTCTCAAAGACCAAGACTAGTCATTGTCACAGCTTTGAAAACACACAAGCCAAACAAGTTAACAACCTATCAAAAGTCCACAGTGCTTTTCTCAAGCACGGATCTCTAACATCCCACCCCTAAAACCTTTCAATAACTCTCTATCCCGTATAGAAGCCCTATTATCCATACACAATTAGAAGGTTTCAAAAATAACATTGTGATACCATCTTAAATTTTCACAATATTATATTGAGCCATGTTGAGCCTAAAGAACATCATGCCCCAACAAACCCCAATGATGTGCTTTTCCCTCAATGTCCTCCTTTTAGCAAGGTAAGGCATTCTTCAAATGATGGCATCATCATCATTTTTGCACATGAAGACCAAGATGGGTAATAAATCAAAAAAGAGGTCCAAGCAGGCATAAATGAGGTGTGCTAGGTCAGGTTTCACAACCCTTATAAGCGCAATCACCTCTACAAATCATAAAACATTAGTGTGGCTAGGAGCCCCTCAGCCATGTGTCCTAATGGAGTTATCTCAAGGTGCACCAAACACCAACCCAAGGCACAAATGCCCAATATGATGAGCATCAAGGGGTGATCAATAGAGCCACTAGGCTAGCACTCCTTGAAATGAAAACCAAGAGGATCTGCCATAACCAAATCAAGGGTCTTGAGCCCTATTAGACCAACACTTCTATACAAGAAAGCCCAAACTTCGCCTTTTACAATGGCAAAAGACCCCCTCTCATTGATGCATCCTGAAAAGCACACTACATATAATCTGGGGCATAAAGTTGCCTTTAACTGCGAGACATGTAATCTCCTTAGGAGTGTAAGAGAAACCCCTAGAATATCCTGGAACTTATAGACCTACACACATATCTTAGTACAAAAACTTCAAATGCAACGAAGGTAGACACTCCTCTCTGGCCTTGTTCAAATAAAAATATGAAATGCATTATAATAACACAACAAAATGCAATGCTAAAGTAAAGCAAATGGCACATCAAAATGATAATAGGAATGAGTTAAATGAAATCATACCACTAGTGAAGCTACCTTAGCATAGCATTCATGCATGGGCTTCTTCCCTTGTCTTTGACAATAGTTCAAGCCAAATCACATTAATGATGAGCTGAATAGATGCCATTACCTTGAGTGGAACAGAACTAGATGAAAAGAGAAAATCTTGAACTTGACTGCCTTCAAATCCCTCGCAAGGAGAAGGGTTTATCTCACAAGCCCCCTCTATCCAAGCTTGGATAGGGCTCAAGTACAAACTACGGTCATCATAAGTCGGCTTGTTGATCTCTGTTTGCTACCCCAAAGGAAGCTCAAAACCAACAAGGAACCCTACATAACGAAGCTAAAAAAAATCTGCCATGTTATTCATGAACCTATGTATCTGCTTGTCGTCATCAAAAATCTACCAATTTTCAAAGTTATCAAGAACTAAAGGTCTAAAAACTACTTGCATTTTTCTTGATTGTAGGACGGCCTTGGAAGGGTAAAGAACGGAAGTAGAGACTACTAGGAATCGGCTATCTAATTATGAGATCTGGGAATCACTTGTAAAGATGAGGAGTAGAAATTTTCCATGGTCGATTACACTGCATCCTTGTACCTTTTTAATCTTTGTTTTTACATGCAAACTTTCCTTTAACTTGCATGACAATTAGATCAGCATCGACAACAATCTCTTAAAACTTAATACCATAATCTTTAGCTAACTCAAGGCCATGCAAGAGAACTTTGTATCCAGCCACATTGTTAGTACCTTCACATTATAAGCAAAAAGAGAAACAGCAACTATCAACATAAGAAGTTAATACAATACCTACACCCATACCTAACTGAGACTTGACCCCATCAAAGTTCATCATCCAAAACTTATCAATATCTTCTTAAGGAGCAACATCAATGGTGAATATTGTATAGGACCCAATATCATTTTGAACGCAAACGATTTCATTCTCTGGATCTTCTAGGTCTTCAAATTTTAGACTTCCCTCATTAGAAGAATCATATATGGGTTCTCCAACAAATTTCCAATAATCCACATCCATGTCATGACCATCATGAGAGAAATGCAAATCGTCTTCTCCACAAGAATCATCTTCAGTAGCAAAGAGATCCGAAACCCTATCATCTTCAACAAATTTGTCTTCAAAAGCAATAGAGAAAGGAAGGCTTATTAAACCCTCATCACCATGAGGAGGACAAGGAGAGGCATTAACCATACCTCAACCAACCATGTCTTTGACATCCTCTTCCATTGACAATGGCTCTTCAAAGAGAGCTTCTTCGCTATCTTCTTTATCCTCATGGTTTTCTTCGTCACAATCTTCTTCATGGATTTCTTTAACAAAATCTATTTCATGTTCTTCCAAGTCCATGCCAATCTCCTCTTAGACATCCTCATCTTGATCAACCTAATCAACATTGCTATGGACCTTTTCAAGGTTTTCCTCAAGGGTGTGGCCTTCAACATGGTCTTCCTCCTTGAACATACCTTTCATGTATTCAACGTAGGGAAGCCAAGTCTCATGCTCTTCTAGGCACCAATGGCTACAAAACATCTCTATCAATTGTGCAAGAAAATATATTTTTCCATTGCCTAGTCCTTCAAACCAAGCAAATGCTTTTCCTTACAAGGTAAACACATATGACCTCATAAAGACATCTTCATTCTTAATACTGAAGTTTGGAGCTAGTGTCTAAAAAATTTCGACATGGTCCATGACATCATCATCATGACCACAAAAAGCTCGATAAAATGGCACTCGTAATTTAGTTAGAAAACCTAGAATGTTTGATAAATTGAGAGGAGCAAAACGCTCATCCAACCCTGGAGGCCATGCCATTTTCTGTTACTTTTAACTTCTTCAAGGAGGTCACCGAATCTAAACATGAATATATCAATATCTCTGGAGTCACCAGGGGAACTTGAAATGCCTTTCAAATGCTACTTACCTCACCCTAAAAACAACAAGTCTTCAAATCTACAAATTTGCCCTTGTAGAGTACCTCTTTTATTTTCTTCGAATGGAGTCCCCAAAAGGGATTGTCAGGTTAGATCTAAACAAATCTCACCAAAATACAAAACAAGAACGTACCTAAATAATCTTGATTTCTCAAGAACGAGAACCTTGTCCCCGACAACAATGCCAAAAAATGTTGGAGCTTGCTAAACTTCTCTAGAAATGAATGAAATTGACTAAGGTACGCTGTGAATGGAATGTCATCAACTGTCCTTTCGAGGCCCTAACAACGACACCAAAAAACGCTACCGCTCAAAATAGCACCATGATCGAGGTCATGAATCTTGGTGCTATGAGAGGAAAACATGGGAGAAGTTGGTGCGGCAAACTTCTCAACACTTTAGGTCAACTCCAAAGACCAAGGGAGAGTCCCTACTACTAGTGAAGGATATCTGCAAACACTCAAACACCATACAAATGCCTTTCACAAGCAACCTCTCAGCAAAGACCAACACCTTATGGAGTCAAAACAATTATGCATAAAGTGACACTATGAGATGATTGAAGATACGATACTTTGTCCATTGGATGTAGCTTGGGTGGTCGGGAGGAATGATTAATATCCTCCCCACCCAGGTTCAATTCCTTATAAGTGACATGTTGATCCCTTAAAAGGGTCTATTAGATGCTCTTGTTGTTGAGCCCCCAATGTTCCGAAATTTTTTACCACCCCATGTTCTCTTGCAAGTTTCAGGGAGGGATCCATAAACGTAGTGAGCATCAATCTCCGATGCCGTGAACCACATAAAAATAAAAAGGAGTTAAAATACTTTCTAATCAACTTTCAAGATATATAACTTTGATAATTTACTGTTGTTATAACATTACAACAGTCAATAACAGTTCAGAAATAGGTGAAACACCAGCTAGAACTTCATCAACTTAACATATAAGATGTGCCTTTAGGGTTAGGGCAAAGGAGGCTCTCAATCAGATCTGAAAGTGATTACCCAAATAAGGTTTAAGCCTTAACCAGTCCTCAAAATAGATGGTGCACTCGCTTAAACTCCTCCAAAAGATGCTCAACACCCCAAGTGCCAAACTTAGGCCTTTTCCTTGTTTTTTTAGACCTTCAAAGTTCAAACTCATTGTTTTCACTGTTGTACCTGTTATATCAGATCTGAAAGATACCAACAAACTAGCACAACAACGGTATATCTCACAAATTAGCCCTAGAGGAGGGACACCCTCAGAGATTCACAAAGAAACCTCGGGGGGAACCATTTTCCAACAAATTAAATGCTTCAAAAGATAAATATTTTTTTATTTTTTCAAATATCTAATTTTTAGGGTTTTCAACTTTTCACAATATTATATTTTTTGTATTTTTCAAATATATACATAACAAAATTCGATAAAAATGAAGAGAAGGGGTTAGACCTTAATCTTTTCCCTAGGACAACAACAGATCAAGATTATCATCCCTTCTCAATTTGGCAATTCAATATTTCTAAATTAGGTCTAGGACTAGTAACCCTAGCGACATCAAAGTAGTCATAGACCTAGTTAGGGCAAATTGTAAATTCCAAGGCCCCACCAGGAGAGCTATTTCAAGAGGAAGGTCTCCTCAAACAAGATTGACAAGATGCAAGTAAAAATCCCTAATTTACCTTGCTTAGGTGCTCTAAGGCAATGCCAAACAAGAAAATCAAAAGATCTTACCAACATCCACAAAGAAAGAAGCAAGAGAAATCTTAGGTCCTTTCTTAGCTTTGAGTTATGACAACCATTCTTAGATCAGCCTTGCAAGAGATAGAGAAACACTAGAAATCACCATCCATCCTTCACCACAAGATATACATGCCAAGAAGAGAGGTGCACCAGCCTTGAGAGCTCATGTAAACAAAGAGAAAAAGTAATAAGATCATATTTGAAGCCTTGTTCTTGCTACAAATGAGAGAGAGGTGCTCTTTATTTATATGGAGCAACCTAGCGTCTTTAATTTTAGAGCCTACCTTGCTACAGTTTGACATCCACAAGCTAGGGACTAAACCTCAACAAGAGATAAAATAATGATAAATTAAAGCAAATGGCTTCAATTAAAGCAAATGGCTTCAACCAAGTGGGATGTTGAACCTAAAGGAGGACGTCATGCCCCAACTAACCCCAACTATGTGCTTTTCCCTCAACGTCCTCCTTATTAACAAGGTGAGGCATTCTTCAAAGGATGACATCATTATCATTTTTGCACATGGAGAGCAATAGGAGGGGTAATACATCAAAAGAGAGGTCCAAACAATAAATGAGGTGTACTAAGCACATGTATCACAACCCTTACAAGCACAATTACCTATACAAAGCATAAAACATTAGTGTGGCTAGGAGCCCCTGAGCCATGTGTCCTAATAAATTTACCCCAAGGCATAAATGCCCAACATGATGAGGGACTTCTGCCCATCAATGGGTGGTCAACAGAGTCACTAGGCAAACACTCCTTCAAATGAAAATCAAGAGGACCTGCCATGACTAGACCAAGGGTCTTAAGCCCCACTATACCAACATTTTTACATAAGAAAGCCCAAACTTGGCCTTTTACAATGGAAAAGACCCCCTCTCATTAGTGCATCCTAAAAGACATGCTACAGACAATCTAGGA
This sequence comes from Pseudotsuga menziesii, assembly GCA_001517045.1. Classification (NCBI taxonomy): domain Eukaryota; kingdom Viridiplantae; phylum Streptophyta; class Pinopsida; order Pinales; family Pinaceae; genus Pseudotsuga; species Pseudotsuga menziesii. Next base: position 921,344 of record LPNX010056620.1, on the reverse strand, counting down.
CGTCACAAGGCACCACTACTAGTGCATCCTATTCAACTGAATCAAACCCTATCCTATTCTAGGGGAGTGCACCCAAGCTACAAGAAAACGTTGCCTATAATAAAGCACCTCAATCCTAGAATAATGCACATTAGTCTAAAACTAGAAACCTCATTTACCATGCACTTCAATTTTAGAACTAAATTATGATCTAATTTAGAATTGAATCAAAATCTAATTTAAAACTGAATCAAACTAAAATAATTTAGAACTGAACTGAAGAGAAAAATAACATTTATATCTATTGTTGGCACATGCATGCATGTTGCATGTATGTGCCTTCACTGTCGGATCCTTAAACATTGTTGTGCCCTTCACCTCTTGCTACAAGAATGCTACACCTACTATAGGCTACTACGGTCAATGAGCATATGGATTGTTCAAGCACTCCAAAATGTTGTGAGGTGGACAATGACCGAGCAAAACTAACAGAAAGAAGTTGAACACTTGGGGCATGTCACTTCTAAAGAAGGGGCCAAAGTTGATCCAAATAAGATTCAAGCCATTATAGTTTGGCCCATTTCTCAAAATATTACGTGGTTAAGAGGATTCTTGGGCCTCACTAGCTACTACAAAGAGATTATTTACAACTATGTAAATATTAAAACCCCACTCACCACCCTTCTCAAAATAGTATTCCTTAAATGGTCCAATAAGGCCACCCATGCTTTTGTAGGTATTAAGGAAACCATGACACATACCCCTATTTTGGAAACTCTGGATTTTGTGAAGGTGTTCACTATTGACTGCAATGCTTCAAGCAAAGGACTTGGTGTGGTTTTGCTATAAGAGGGTAGATCAATAGCCATTGAAAGTAAGGTAGAGATCTCACCAAGTCTACCCATGAGAGGGAAATGCTAGATATCCTGCATATAGTTCATAAATAGGGCCAATATCAACTAGGCATGCATTTTAAGGTTAAGACCAATCACTCTAGCCTTCAATATTTTTGGGAATAACAAGACTCTTCTAAAGAGCAATAAAAGTGAACAATTAAAACACAAGGTTATGATTTTGATAACATCTACAAAAAGCCGAAGGACGATATTCCGATCGATGCACTGTCTAAACAATAGGCCAACAATACACCCCATGTAAATGCCCTCTCATAAACATTAGTCAAATAGATCAAGAACAAGTGGCATGTTAAACCATCCACACAATATTTGATACACCAACTTCATGATGATTCCAACCTTCCAAAAATGCATGAGGACGACCCTTCGAAAGCATACATTTGAGGTGTCAAAAACTGTATCTCCCATTTCAAGCAACAAATTTTATCTAAACTACTTGCCTTGCCTACAACTGTTCATTTTAGATTTTTGAAAACAAATCAGAAAGTCAAACACCCTTTCTTTTGGAATGTTCTTAAAGGCGACATCTATAAGTTTGTATCTGAGTGTGGGACCTGACATTGCAAGAGGGAGACTGTCAAATCTCCTAGTCTGCTTCAACCCCCACCCATTCCAAACGAGAGTTCGAAGGGAATTTCAAAGGATATTATAGGAGTGTTTTTTGCACTCCCACAATGTATTGGTATTTTGTACCTAGCAGTGTTGAATTTTAGCATCAGCATATAACTTAAAAAATTTGCAGATAAACTTAAACAAATAAGCAGTGCAGTAAAAACACATTCATCACATCAGCATAATGGACACAAGATTTTTCACTAGGGAAACCTTCAAAGGACGAAAACCCCAAAAAGCATTAGTAGCTCATCTCGTAAATGAGATGACTTAGGAAATTCTTTAAAAAGTTCCTCAAACCTAGATCTAGGTTTTTACCATAGTCACAGTAAAAAAAATTCAGTAAAAAAATCAAACTGATAATTTCAAACCCCAGATCCACAACTTCCAAATTTACAAAAAATGCCCAATTTAGGGCTTTATCAGAAAAACAAATTTCTCTCTCTTGCCTAAGAAAAATCACAGGCTTCCCATTCAAATCTGACTGTCACTAACACTCTGTATTGTGCTGCTATACGGCCATACGGATCTGCCCAAAAAAACTGTATGGCTGCCCGATCTATCCTTCTGCCTGACCGATCCTTCTCCCTGCCTGGCTGCCCTATATAGGCCTGGTGCTGCTTGGCAACCTGTGTAAACCCTCACGGGGTGGCCACGGGCCACTACAGCACCCTCACAGGTGAGCCCTCTGGACTGCCCAGAGGTGCTGGTGGCTCGCGGCAGCCCAAGGGTCAGCTCTAGGGCTACCTGGGGGTGCCAACAGAGCCTCAGCCCTCACGGGTAGAGCTGCCCAAAAAGAAGAGGGCAGTGCTCTGCCCAAAAAGAAATAAAAACACAGCCTGTGAGAAGAGCCTGGCGCTGCCCGATCTGCCTGGAAAAATTGGAGAGGGCTGTTGAAGGTGACTGTCAAAAAATTGTTGAATAAAACCCTAGTTGAGGGTTTGCTGAAGATGCCCTAGCTAAGGCAAAAAACAGTCTTATTCAGTAAATAGTAGCTACACCTGTGAGAGCAAACTTGTATGTAATAATGAGAAGACTTGATCTTCTTTTATAGCCTTCATTCACCGGTTAAGTGGGCCAAAATTAGGAAAGATAAAATAATAGTATTTTAATCTTTTCCTAATTTCACTTTTACCTTCTTACCAAAAAGTCTTTTATTTATCTTTGACTTTTACCAAAAGTCTTTATTTAATTTGACTTCCACCTGTGGTCCAAAAGTCCTTATTTATTTTTTACTTTTGACTTTGGCCTTTTTCCAAGTGCCCCTGTGGTCCTTTTTTATTCCAAAAGTACATCATCATAAACCAAGAGAGTTACTAATGCTTTTATCTCACACTCTGTGTGACACCTAGATCTGGTACTAGGGTAACTTAACCAAGGGTAGCTAATCCTTGGAGAAGTACACAAAGCCCATAGATCAAGGGTCAAAGTGCCACACATGCCTAGACCCAATCTAGGGCTTACAATGCCTTCCTAGTAACAGACCAAGTGCCTCTATTCTCCAAGAGAATGGCTACTCAGAACTAAGTTGAGTCTACCAGGGTCCAGTATTAGACTGGTCTACATCATGGTCCCAGACCAAATGTCTACTCAACACTAGGTTGAGTCTACCTAGGGCAGAGTTGGGTGTGTATCATGGTCCCAGACCAGATATCTACCATTCAACAGAATGGTCACTCAACATTGGGTTCAGTCTTCACTGTGGTCCTAGACCAGGAGGCTCCATTCTCCTAAGAGAAGGGCTATCGATGTTGCTAAGAAAAATCAACACTCCCGCTCAACGAGAGAGGCATTCTCTGCCATACCAGCTTATCACAAAAGTACACGAACTTTGATGCTGCCAGAGGCTTGGTCAAGATATCTGCAATTTGTTCATCTGTATGAATGTACTCCAACTTCAGAGCACACTAGGTCTCTGATGAAATGATACCTCATTTCAATGTGTTTCAATCTATCATGAAACACCAGGTTCTCTGAAAGCTTTATGCAACTCTGATTATCGCAATGGGTGATCATTGAGTCCAACTTTCCCTCAATCAGATCAGATAACAACTTTCTAAGCCAAATTGCTTCCTTGTAGGCATCACTTGTAGCAATATACTATGCTTCAGTTGTACTCTGAGCTATGGAACCCTGCTTCCTGCTGGACCAAGAGATCATCGTTGATCCCATACTAAAGCAATAACCAGAGGTACTTTTCTAGTCAACTGCACTGCCAGCCCAATCTGAATCTTAATATCCAGATAACAATACTCCACTGCTGGAAGTATACCTAAGCCCATACGTGATAGTACCTCGCACAAACTGAGTACATGTTTGGCAGCTACCAAGTGTATGTTCTTCAGATCTGACATGAACTGACTCAGTGCATTCACTGTGTAGCAGATATCTGGTCTCATATGCACAAGATACATCAAGGAACCAATGAGTTGTCTGTGTAGAGTAGAGTCCACACTCTGTGAACTAGAGATTGAGTCCCGCAACTTTGTCAAGTTGGTAGTCATTGGTACTCTCATGGACTTGTTGTCCAGCATCCCAAATCTCTGCAAGATATCCACTGCATACTTTTCTTGTGTCAAGAAGATCTCACCTGACTTTTGCCAGACTTCTAAGCCAAGGAAGTAATGCATCAATCTAAGATCTTTCATCTCGAATTTAGAGGTAAGCTCCCTCTTACACTGGTCTATCAACTGTTCATCACCTATAAGAAACAAGTCATCTACATATAGAACAAGTATCAAGACATGATTATGAACAACTTTAAAGTACTAGTTAGAATCAGTTGTACTTTTGGAAAACCCCAAGCTATAAAGAAATCCATGCATCCTGGCATACCAGACTCTCGGAGCCTGTTTCAATAGGCTTTCTTCAATTTACATACATGGGTCTTCTTTCCATGAATTACAACGCCTTCAGGTTGTTCAACATTAGCTTCTTCCTCAATCTTACCATTGAAAAAGGTTGTCTTTACATCCATCTGATGTAACTTCCATCCGAATACTGCAGCAAGTGAAATGATGGTTCTGATGGTAGTGTACTTGGCAACAAGAACGAATGTCTCGTCATAGTCAATGCCTTTTTTTTTAGTGAAGCCACGAGCTACAAATCTGGCTTTATACTTCTCCACACTGCCATCTGCAGCATGCTTGATCTTATAAAGCCATCTGGAAGTCACTACTGACTTTCCTATAGGTCTGGGAACAACTTCCCAAACATCATTCTTCATGATTGACTTATACTCTTCAATCGTGGCATCAACCCATACATGTTTACTTGTTGCTTCTTCGTACGATGAAGGTTTTGAACCGATAAGTTGACTCATAAGACCAGAGTACTTCTGTGGTCTTATGCTTTCTTTGAAAGTCCCGAGAGGAGCTTTATGCTTCTCACCTTCTTGTATTGTCTCTCGGTACCAAGCAGGTCTCCTTTTGGAAGGAGGAACTTCAAGTAGTTCTTCTAGTGGACTTTCAATGTGCTCAAAAATATTTGGAATTTGATCACCAAATTCCTCTTCCTCCCTCTGAATTTCTAAATCTGGAAACTCAAGTGGAGCAGCTGCATCTTCCGATGAAAGCTCTAGTGTTTTACGAAACACTGCTTCCTCATGGAAGATCACATATTTGCTGACCTCGATGTGCCTCTGTCCAGGTATATATACTCGATAAGACTTCGAGCAATCACTATACCCAACAAATATACCTTTCTTACCAGAAGGCTCTAGCTTGGCCCTCTTCTCTTTTGGCACATGACCAAATATCCTCATGTGATCAACTGCAGGTTTCTTCTTAGTGAAGACTTCTTCTGGAGTCTTCTCCCCCAAGATAGCATGTGGGATTCTGTTTTGACTGTATATTGCAGTTCCGGTAGCTTCAGCCCATAAAGACAAAGGAAGATCTAGATCAATGATCATGGCTTTAGCAGCCTCACAGATCGTTCTATTCTTCCTTTCTGCAACCCCATTCTGTTGAGGGTTGTAAGGCACTGTCAGCTCTTTCTTGATTCCTGCTTCTCAACAAAAATCATCAAACTCATTAGATTCATACTCACCTCCGTTATCTAATCTCAAGATACGGATGTGTCTGCCAGTCTGATTTTTAATCAGTGTCTTGAACTCTTTAAACCTGTCAAAGGTTTCACTCTTGGCCTTGAGGAAGTAAATCCAAGACTTCCGAGAGTAGTCGTCAATAAAAAAGACATAATATAAACACTCACTCAAGGAGGGTGAAGACATGGGCCCACAAATGTCAGAATGAATTAAATCCAAAATGCCTTTAGATCTACTTTTGCTTCTGGGAAAGGATTTCTTAGTGTTCTTACCTAGAGCACATCCTTTGTGGATTCCTTCATGTTTTGGAGAAACTTCTGGCATACCTGTAGCCATCTTCTGCAATCCTGGGAGAGTTGTGTAGTGAAGGCGTCCAAGCCTTCTATGCCAAATTTCACAAGGATCAACTATGTGATGTACCAAAGCATGAGTGAAAACTTTAGAGGCCTTGTAGAGGTCTCCCTCTCGAACCCCAATCTGTACTGCTGAGTCAAGATCTGTGTCTTTTGCCCGTAAATAGACCTTCTTGTTCATGAAGAGGACTCTGTGGCCCTTGTCTTCTAAACCAGCAACAGATAAAAGATTCTTCTTTAAACCAGGAACATAAAGAATATCATCAATATGAAGAACCGTACCTGAGTCAAGTTGACGTGAAGTTGAGCCAACTCCTTCAATCTTGTAATTGGAGTCATCTCCAAGTTCTACCTAAGTGGTGAACTTCTTCTTTCTGTAACTGATGAGGGTACCACGGTTACCTGTCATGTGCCTGGAGGCACCACTATCCACCAACCAAGAAGTGGAACAAGCTAAGAAAGAACCAGTTAGGGCAGAAATCAAGTAGTACTCTCTTTTAGGCTTATCAATTTTATTAGCCTTGGTTTTCTTCTTCTTCTTTGGTTCTTCATCTTCTTCTTCCTCTACTTCTGCAGCAAATGCTTGAAACCTTCTCTTGGGTTTCTTCTTGTTCTGCCTGCAGTCTCTAGCATAATGTCCAAACTTGTGACAAGTATAACATTCAATTTTAGACATGTCAAAAAACTTACCCTGAGGTTTCTTGCCCTTCTTTTGCTGAGGGAAAAGCTTCTTGAACTTCTTAGTCTTTGCTGCAAGTGCAAGGTTGTTCTCCTTGATTACCTTGTCAGTGTTCCTTCCTTCTTCTTGTATGCAATCATGCCAAAGCCTTTCAAAGGTTGGCTAATTTTCTCGTCCACAGACGGATGCCATGAAGGTTTCCCAAGAGCTTGAAGGACCATCAACCACTGTTTGCACAAGGTCATCATCATCAACAGTAATACCAATAGCAAGGAGTTGATCTCTTACTTGTGCAATCTTTGTGAAGAAGGAACCAACGCTTTCATCTTTGTTCAGCTTCAAAGTTCATAGCCTCTTCTTCAAGACTCTCTTTTGAATGGGAACCTTCTTTTCATATAGGTTTACCAAAGTATCATAGCATTCTTTAGTAGTCTTCAAAGATGTGATGTTAGGCATCAATGCCTCTCTAATAAAATCATAAATGACTCTCATAGCCTTACCTTGCTTCCTCTTGTAAGCAAGCCTACCAGCATTTGTAGTTGGCTCTTCTGTGACATTAAGAACAATGTCATCCAAGCAATTCTCATCTAGAATGGTTGTCAACCTGGCCTTCCAAGAGTTGAGGTTGGCTGAAATCATAGAGCTTATCTTCAGGTTTGAAACCATGGATGGCCATCTCTGTCACTTATCCAAATGTTAGATCTGCAAATCTTATTCCAAGATCTAGTGAAAAACAACAGTAGTGTCCCTTTACTGTGTCTTCACATGCTAAGCTCTGATACCATGTTGAATTTTAGCATTAGCATACAACTTAAAAAATTTGCAGATAAACTTAAACAAATAAGCAGTGCAATAAAAACACATTCATCACATCAGCACAATGGACACAAGATTTTTCACTGGGGAAACCTTCAAAGGACAAAAACCCCAAAAAGCATTAGTAGCTCATCTCGTAAATGAGATGACTTAGGAAATTCTTCAAAAAGTTCCTCAAACCCGGATCTAGGTTTCAACCATAGTCACAGTAAAAAATCAGACTGATAATTTCAAACCCCAAATCCACAATTTCCACATTTACAAAAAATGCCCAATTTAGGGCTTTATCAGAAAACAATTTTTTCTCTCTTGCATGAGAAAAATCACAAGCTGCCTGTTCAAATCAGACTGTCACTGACAGTTCGTACTGTGTTGATGTACGACCATATGGATCTGTACGGATCTGCCAAAAAAAACTGTCTGGTTGCCCTTCTGCTGCCCGATCTATCCTTCTCCCTCCCCGATCTGTCCTTCTCCCTGCCCGAATGCCCTGTACAGGCCTGGTGCTGCTTGGAAGCCAATGTAAACCCTCACGGGGTAGCCCGTGGGTTTCCCTGAGGGTTGTGCAACCACAGACTGCTACAGCACCCTCACGGGTGAGCCCGGAGGTGCTGGTGACTCAAGGCAACCCCAAGGGTCAGCTCTAGGGCTACCCGAGGGTGCCAACAGAACCTCAGCCCTCACGGGTACAACTGCCCAAAAAGAAATAAAAACGCAGCCTATGAGAAGAGAGAGAGGCTACCCGATCTGCCCGAAAAAATTGGAGAGGGCTGCTGAAGGTGACTGTTAAAAAATTGTTGAATAAAACCCTAGCTGAGGGTTTGCTGAAGATGCCCTAACTGAGGCAAGAAAACAGTCATCTTCAGTAAATAGTAGCTACACCTGTGAGAGCAAACTTGTATGTAATAATGAGAAGACTTGATCTTCTGTTATAGCCTTCATTCACCTGTTAAGTGGGCCAAAATTAGGAAAGATAAAATAATAGTATTTTAATCTTTTCCTAATTTCACTTTTACCTTCTTATCAAAAAGTCTTTTATTTATCTTTGACTTTTACCAAAAGTCTTTATTTAATTTGACTTCCACCTATGGTCCAAAAGTCTTTATTTATTTTTGACTTTTGACTTTGGCCTTTTTCCAAGTACCCTTGTGGGCCTTTTTTATTCCAAAAGTACATCATCATAAACCAAGAGAGTTACTAATGCATTTATCTCACAATCTATGTGACACCTAGATCTGGTACTAGGGTAACTTAACCAAGGTAGCTAATTCTTGGAGAAGTACACAAAGCCCATAGATCAAGGGTCAGAGTGCCACACATGCTTAGACCCAGTCTAGGGCTTACAGTGCCTTCTTGGTAACAGACTAGGTGCCTCCATTCTCCAAGAGAATGGCTACTCATAACTAAGTTGAGTCTACCAGTACTAGACTGGTCTACATCGTGGTCCTAGACCAGATGTCTACTCAACACTAGGTTGAGTCTACCCAGGGCAAAGTTGGGTCTATATCATGGTCCCAGACCAGATATCTACCATTCAACAGAATGGTCACTCAACACTGGGTTGAGTCTTCACCGTAGTCCCGGACCAGGTGGTCCCATTCTCCTAAGAGAAGGGCTCTCGATGCTGCTCAGAAAAATCAAGAAGCAGTCCCATGAAACTATGTGGTTCATTCCTCGAATATTAATAACATAATCTTATCTTATCTTATTATCTCATTATTACAATTTTTTCCAAATCCAAAGGAAAACATGCCATATTGGTTATGTTGATAGACTTACCAAATAGGCCCATTTTTAGTAGTTCAATTCACAAACTTCGTGGATGTCCTAAGGTGATTGTATTTGAAAAGTATCATAAATTCACCAGTGAATTCTAGGAAGAGCATTTAAGCTCCATAGCACACAATTAGCTATGAGCTCTACCTATCAACTGCAAACAAATGGCCAAATAGAGGTTGTGAACAAATGCCTTGAAAGTTATTTTCACTGCCCAGCAACCAACAAACAATGCATAAAGTAAAGTACTGATCTAAACTGAAGTATGAGAACTAAACCTCGGAACCAGGGAGCAGATCTGAAAGAATGACATACAATGGACATGGATCCAAAATCTGGAGCACCCAGAAAGCCAGCACATCAGAGTCCACTAAAGCTAGCTCCCCTAACATCCACGAGCAAGTAAACCCTGGATATTATAAGCTAAAATGTAAAAAGAGATTCAGAGTAAACTGAGCAATGCTAGAGCAGGTGGGGCAATTTGTAATCTAGAATGTCATATGTTTCAAGCTAAGTCACATGACACGAGGACACGGGACACGGAGGACACGAAAATACGAGTATTCGACACGAGACACGCCGACCCCGAAAATAGGACACGGAGGACACGTTATATATATATATATATATAATAAAAATGCATAAACTACATTTTTTAAAAAGTAGAAGTATATACAATGTACATGAATCATAATATCATTCAATTGAAATATGACAGTGATGAATCAATAATACAATTATCAATGAATCATGAACTTTGAGCCACAAAATGCATATTTGATATTTCTGATTAAACCACAAAAATCAAAATGTATTACATAGATATCAAGAGAATGCCATCGACAAATACAAAATAGAGTAGATACTACTTAGTACTAAGTTTAGTATCTACAGTACTGCTAGATAAAAAATGAAAATACTAAATACCCATAGGGAAAAATATCATAGCTCATCAATGGTACTAATCACTGTCAAAATTAGCATTACTGTCGTAGCTCTTTCCTCTATCCTCCTCCTCCTTTTTCTCCTCTATACCCTTTTTGACAAGACACATGTCCAGATTTCAGGACACGTTCTTGGCACGTGTCCGACACGTGCTTGAAAGTGTCCAGATTTCAGGACACATTCTTGGCACGTGTCCGACGCGTGCTTGAAAGTGTCCAGATTTCAGGACACGAAAATTTTGGTGTCGGACACGTATTAGGGCAAGTGTTGTGTCTGACACGTGGAATACGGGACACGGGCCCTATTTGGAAGTGTCCTGTTACTTAGGTTTCAAGTTTATTCTAACATGGGATGATGTGAAGTTTCTAACAATGTAGATGAATTTATGATCCTCATCCTCATCCTAGGCCTGAGATTATGTCTGAATTTAGGAATCAGATACTTGCAAGTAGAAGAAAATTGATGCTAGTCATCAAATTAGTGAAGGAAGCACAGAAAAATTCATATTGAAAATTCTGTATGATATTCATATACCATGTGGAGGAAGCTAAAGGCTTTATCAAACTGTTTCTGACCAAAATTTTGAAGCATATCACAAGGATAAGAAACAGGTTGGTGGGCAAGATGGCAAACAAAAAGGGGTGCATCTACAGATTAATAAGGTTAAATTCAGAATTCAACAATGAATATTGGATTATAGTATATACTTTGTTATCTTCATTATGAACCCAGTTCCCATTTGATAAGTTGGAGTGAAGCTAGTCTTCCTTGTTTGAATGGTTAAAACTTAAAAGGAGTCCGGTCAGCCAGGTGATTTTCATTGACAAAGGACGAAAGAGGAATAATATTGGCTTTTTCTCGCTTACCTCGTAGCATCATTATGATCTTGAATTTGACAACTCCCTAGAGCACCGTTGCTATTCATTATAAACACAAGATTGCAGGAATTGGACACTCTTAAATTGATCAGGTGGAATGCAACAGGCAGCTTGTTTATAGATGATACCAAAAACTTTTCATATAGCTAACTTCAATCATTGGCACTCAGGGAAATAATTGGGACATATTTTTAACATTTTACAAACACACTAAGCAGGAATATCTTCAGCCTTATCAGACCAATTCCTTACTTGGCAACAAAACCTTTTAATCTGCACTACTGTAGCCTCTGAAGTTTGTTAGTCGTTTATTGCTTCCTCTCCAGTGGCACTTCATTCTTCTTAGAGATGAAGAAATGAGAATGAATTCACTAAGGAGCTGAGAAATGGATACAGGGTCACCTCGAAGGTTAAAAGGAAAAATTTTAGAATAAAAGACTTACCACTGGATGTGCTCACGCAGTTTCTTCTTGTCAAAACTGATTTTCATGACCTGATACAATATGTGAATGAAGTGAAAGTTGAAAGGAAGGTGCAACCAGCTAACAAAGATGCATCAGGATACAAAGATGACCACCTATAAGATCCAGACACTCAAACAAAGGTTGAAGCACTAAACATTTCCACCACCAATGGTTTAGAATACCAGCATAGATCCATTTAAAACTCGGATCTATCAAGCACCGAGAGGGATCCAGTTTCTTGAGATGTAATTTTTTTAATCTTCAACTCAAGAGACTTGATTCCTCCTTTGCTTAATAGATCCAGGTTTAAGTTTTATAATTTATTTATAGATGGGCATTGATTTTTTTATTACTTTTCATAATTTTCTTATTTTATGAGCCAACGTGGATTTTTTAAATTACGTTTTGTAATTTTTTTATTTTATAAGCCGACATTAACATTTTTAATTGCTTTTTTATTTTTGGTAACGTTACGTTACGTTACAACTTACAACATCTCCCCCATACTGGGCTGTAGAGCACCTCGCTCCTCTCGGTGCAATTAAAGCTTAAGCAGAGGCTTCTAGAAGACTTGATAAAGCTTGCTCAGAAATTCAACTTCAAGGACATTCGAGGATCCATCCAACTTACTCCCTTTTGCTTCAGCATCAGGCAATTTTCCCTTAAAGACTTTATCGTATGATTATAAAGGTTTGGTGTCGATATGCTTTGTGGTAGATTTGGTAACAGCATTTTGTAAACCAAAAAAGTAGTATACGAGTCTTCGGGCTTGTGCAATATTCAGGGATGCCTGTTTAGATAGCGATAAAAAAGTTTTATCACTTCAGCATCAGCCAACTGCCCTTAAAGAGTTTATCATATGTTTATAAAGGTTTGGTAGCAATATGCCTTGGCCTAGATTTGGCAACAGTGTTTTTGCACCAAGAGGAACGATGTGCATCTACAGCCCAGGTAGATGTGTAAAATCTGTAATGCTGATAAACTAAATTGAAAAAGAAAAACTTTAGTCCGTGAAAGTAAATTCTTTTGAAAAGGTAACCATAATAACAACAATAGAGACCAACTATAAAAATAATAAACAAAAAAGGAAACTATCATAATAATAAAAATATATAATAAAACAAACCAGTATAGATTCATTTTAACCCCAATCTTTAGCACCTATGGGTTTGGGTTTTGATTTCTTTTTTATTCCTCTGTCTATTAGATCCAGAAATAAAATGGATCTATGTTGGTGTAAAATCAGAGTAGTAACCCCATGCCTCTACAATATGCAGGGATACCTATTTTGATTATAATGAAAAATGTTTTCCTCTACAGAAAGAAAAAAAACATAAAAATGATTTTGAAAACAACAATTCTCACTTATTTTTTTCTTCCATCTTTAATTATTATGTTTTCCTTTTTGGTTTAGGATTATTTAGGGTTCGTACTCGCCTAATATCATCAATTTAAATTCAGTATCATAAGAATTAGTAGTCATACTAATGTCAAACTAAATCCTCAACAAGGGATATGCCATTGTGGTTTAGTAAGCTTGCATTTAGAAGGCATCACAAAGGCAAGAACCGCAGGCAACGAGGACCCACAAATCACACCAGCACATCTATGTGAGGTTTGTACCAAAATGAAGGAGGATGTTAACACATCAACTCAAGGACTTGCACCCCAAAGCCAGCTTCCCGATTGGCAAATCTCTTGGTAAGCATAATACTTCATAGTTCATGAGCCATAAACTATGATACTATCCATGTTTCCCAAGTGTGGTCAAGATGTGATTATTACACACTCAAATCCTACACTTAAAAATTACCACAATAGTCCTTTATGAATCATGATTGATTCATGAGAATGTGGGACAGTCCCTTATGAATCATGACTGAATCATAAGAATGTGAGCAATTGTAGAATAAGGAAAATTCCATGGGTTGCATGTGAATAATAACCTCTGAGAGGTGGGGAATGGATAGAAGGGAAGGAGGAGATGCACTTGCAGCCTCCCTTTTCCCCCTGAAGCCCCTGCCTCAAACCATACTAGGGCTTCAGCCACAGTACGCAGGAAGCATGTCAGTGGCCAGGCAGAGCAATGACTGCTGGGGATGTCAGTGGAGCCAAGGTCCCTCTGGGGAAGAGCCTAGCTTTCTGTTGCAGGGTTTGGATAAGGGCCTTGTGGTCTGCACCATCTGTTTTGTCTTTGGCTTTTGATGGTAGAAAGGTTTCAGATCTGCACTGGAAGGTGCATCCCCTTGAATACACTTTTGTTGTCTATTGGCGGTGAGGTGCTGCTCAGATGGCATGAGCTCTAGGGAGTTTCCAGGAGGCATGTTGCCTCCTGTCCATGCTTGTGGCTGTGCCAGCATGTTATGTTTCTGGTGGCCAGTTTGTGTTCTTAGACCCTGTGCTACTGTTTGCAGCAGCTGTGTTTTCCTGCCACATGTTATCATGGTGGCAGTTCGACCACTGTTCTCTTTTGGCAGCAAGATGGTTTGTTCACTGTTGCTATCTGGATATGAGCTGTAGTGCTGTGCATAGATAGACAAGGGGCCGGTGTTTACTGCCTCTCCACAGAGTTCTTCTTTAATCATCACCTCCCTGTTGGAGCATAGCGTAGTTTAGGGTTTTATGCTTCTAGTTTGGTGTAGCTTTGGGGTTGTGTTCTTTCCAACACCCTATAGGCAGTTTGTGGGGGATGATTATTTGGTTTTGGTGGCAAGGATCATTCTGCTCTCTTGCATGAATACCTAGTGAAGGGCATTTTTGTTTAAGTGATAGGGGTCTAATGTTCACCCAATCCGGCCTATGGTGAAGGGGTAATGCTAGAGCCCAATTTTGATGTTATGCTTAGTTCTTGCTAAATGGGGACCGCCTATGCGACCCGCCCTTTTTTAATAAAAGCTCTGTAAATAACATGACATTAATAGTCAAAGGAAGCTCTTATGTGAAACAAAATTATAACCTCAAGAACACGAAGTGGCTCTAGTTCTTCACGTATTTTTCGTACTGCCGGTTTGCCTGCTTCATCTGAAACTGCACCTACTTTCTCTGCAAGTTCAGCTTGAGCTCCTTGATCTAAGACCACTTCTCCATTGCCTTTTCCTGGTTGGAACGTATCTAACGTAAAAGCCGGTCCATTCATTTCACCATCAACAGCCAATTTAGATGTCTCTCGTTCAGGATAAGAATCGCCATCTGCTAGTTCAGTCTGAGGCTGAGGATGCCCACTGCTTGTTCCTGTTTTTCGGTTCTTCTTTTTCGCCCACATTGCATCATGCTCTTCCTTACGTTTACCCACAAAAGTTCTCAGTACTGCAATTGACAAGTCTCTGTTTACAACCTGCATCCCGTGAAACACACATTTCAAATGTCTGCAATAAGTATGAAATTAGCACATAACTATTACCCACAACAGCTTCAAAAGTCTTATCTATTTCATTTTTTCAGGTGCTGAATTTGACAAGTTCTATGCACCAACTTCTGTATAAGTATTTGCATTAATCTCTCTTTAAGGAAACAAAATAAGTAGTTAGGAAATTTCCAGTCAAATATACAATAAAATAATCGAAATACTGAGCTGAAAACCCTGTTTTTAGAAATTAATTACATGAATCCCAATTCTACAGAAATTGATCTAAATGCTTCCAATGTCTCTCTGTCTCTCTCTCTCTGGATATTTTAGTATTGTAATCATATTGCTTTGGGGTCTGATCATCCCCTGTTCTCTAAAGTTACCAATCATCTTTTCTTTAAATTATGAAAACATTAAGTTTTGAATACCTCAAATTTCAAATACCTGGGCATTGTTGTAAAAGACATCATTGCCGTGAACAAGAATATCGGCTTCTCCTTCCTTGATGACTTTATACTCAGAGGGATCTGTGGGCAGCTGCTGCTTACTCTTTCCCTCGGCCATTCCTTCTTCTGTCAACGTATGCAACTTTAACTTCTTCTCACTGACAAATGAAGGAAATCTCCACAAAATCGAATTCTGGGTCAAAGTTGTGATAGCAGCAGCGGAGATTGATATTTTGATGAAAGTTTTCGATAGCAGGCAGTAACTGGAATTTATTCTAACCAAGATCTGTGCAATGCCAAGCCTAGTCCTCCGACGACATGCAAACATCACTAAAACCCTAATACTGGGCCGTGGATTCTCTTAAACCCTATTTTCAACATCGAGCAGTCTGTCGCTGGGCGGCCAGATAACGCCATTTATTCCGATAAAACTTAATTGGATTTACACACCCCCCCATGCCGCCGCCGTTCTTGCAGGGAATCAAATTTGTTAAAGAGTTTTATTTTTGTTTAAAATTCGGTCAACTTCAGTCAACTTACAGTTTAAGGTTATATCTTCTAAATAAAATATATTGATTCAGGGTATTTTTCCATCGAGGTTGAGTCTAAGCCGGGGCTAGCCCAAAACTTTGTCCACAAGTATGATGGAAATTAAACCTCACACAAACTGGAAATTAAATCTTACACAAACTAATTGAGTTAAACTTAATGGGTGATTTAAATTTGATTCACTTAAATGCATTCAAAGTTTAAGTTTAATGTGAAAAATCCAAAGTAATATTATCTTTTTATAATGTCAACGAGGTTTAATTTTCGTGAGGATTTAGCCTAAAGTTTGGGGTCATCTTGAGGTAGTGGTCGAACATGTGGTTGCCCTCATAGAGATTGTATTAAATGGTCTCATTACTCATGCACATATAAGTGGTTTAAAGCCTACCCTCATGTCCTTGAAAATTTTGAAGCCCCCAGGGTGTAGACCAATTTGAGATAGGGTGCAACATTAAGGCATTCCTTGTGACGTTGTAGGTTGAAACATCGACAAAGCCTTGTGTGTTGTGCATGGGGCAACGTTGATATGCCTAGGAGTATAGTAGTAGTGGACCTAAATCAACCTTGTGTCATGCAAGCAAAAGCCTGGCACCAGTTATCGATTCCTCTAGGTAAAAAAAGTAGTAAGCTTGGTGTAGATTAGGTAGTTGAGAGGAAGAGCTATTATCCCCTCCACCCTTGTTTAAATTTTGCTTATGATGTGTTTGCTCTTGGTGACACTTTTATTAATTGAGGCTCTTTGTGCATTATGAGGATTATATAACCCTTGTTTACAAGATAGAGGGTGGGGTGTGTAATTACACATTTTTTAGTCGAAATAGCATTGTGACTATACCATCCAACATAATAATACAAAATGTATCGCATGATCAGACCTTACTATGCCAAAAATTATCAGAAAAGGTTTGCAATAGTAATTGTCTAAACTAGCTTAAGAATACTATGACTACTACATTCTATACAGCATGTGAAATGCCTTACAAATTATCCTATCAACCAAACATATTTGCATACCTTAGATTAACAACAAAATTTAAGATTGAGCATGGTCGTAATGGGTTACAGACTTTCCACCAACCTTGGATGCTTGGGCCTCTTCTAACTAGTTCAATTTTGATGAGCTACCTACTACACTATTGTTTCTTCTGTTTCTCTTCATTACGATGTCTCATAGAACCCATTAGAATGAGAAAGTGGTAAGTACAAGTGAGTTGCTTCCCTTGCCACATTTCCCCTTTTTTTCCAACTACTCCGCTCTTTCTAGAAACCCTTTTAGCTTCTTCTCTAGTTCTTTTAGCTCTACTCTTTCTAATAATATTGATACGCCTAAGAGTATAGTAGTAGTGGACCGAAATCAACCCTATGTCTTGCAAGTAAAAGCCTAGCACCGGTTATCAATTCCTCCAGTTAAAAAAAGTAGTAAGTTTGGTGTAGATTAGGTAGTTGAGAGGAAGAGTTATTATTCCTTCCGCCCTAGTTTAAATTTTATTTATGATGTGTTAGCTCTTTGTGACACTTTTATTGATTGAGGCTCTTTGTGCGCTATGAGGATTATATAACCCTTGTTTACAAGATAGAGGGTGGTGTGTGTAATTACACATTTTTTAGTCAAAATAGAGTTGTGACTATACCATCCAACATAATAATACAAAATTTATCATAGGATTAGACCTTACTATGCCAAAAACTATCAAAATAGGTTTGCAATAGTAATTGTCTAAACTAGCTTAAGAATAATATGACTACTACATTCTATACATCATATGAAATGCCTTACAATTGATCCTATCAACCAAACATATTTGCATACCATATATTAACAATGAAATTTAAGATAGAGCATGCCCATAATGGGTTACATCCTTTCCACCAACCTTGGATGCTTGGTCCTCTTCTAATTAGTTCAATTTTGATGAGCTACCTACTGCATTGTTGTTTCTTCCATTTCTCTCCACTATGATGTCCCATAGAACCCATTAGAATGAGAAAGTGGTAGGTACAAGTGAGTTGCTTTCCTTGCCACGTTTCCCCTCTTTTCCAACTACTCCACTCTTTCTAGTAACCCTTTAGCTTCTTCTCTAATTCTTATATCTTGGTGTTATTATTTTGTCCTATGATTTATGTCCTCTTATGCTTAAGTTTGTAATTTTTAATTTAGATTCCATTTGCATGGCAATCTTGATCAACAAGCATGGCTATCTTGCATTTCCTCTATGTGTCTCTCATAGTGAAGAACCCCTCCACGCAAGTTTGAAATTTTGCAAGGGGCATGTTCCTCTACCAAGGCCATGAATGCTGTGAAATCCACTAAAATTTCCAATTGTCCAATGTCAAGGGAGAATCCTTTGCAAATTGAAAGCAAGGGCAATCTCTGTAACATGACAACCAATTCACCCATTCCCATCAAACATATACCCGAGCAAGTTGATAGGCTAAAACCCATGCAAGTGATTGCATTAATCCCACATCCTACTAATCATCCTATATTTGTTGTCGATGTAACTAAGCTCTAAGTGATTGTGATATGAAGAGGCACAAGGGTTGTGGGAGATATTAAAGAGTATACAGCCTTAACTATCCATCATCTCCACTTGTCTATATCCCCGATGTGCATTAAGACCTTGATTAAAAACCTTAAAACTCTCTTGGGAGGTGGCATAGGATTAACCCCCTGTCACGTCCCCACCCCTCATACCGACGATGGAGAGGACACAACCAACACACTGCTGCTGTCAAATGGGCAAAATAACCCCATGAACATAAAAACATAATAAATAAAATGCATTGAACATAAATATATACACAGATGCATAATGATTTCTATAGCGGAAGCAAAATTCATTCATTTCATTCAAACATTCATCGTTCATAAATCATTAAACAAATAGTTTGCAAAGATTAAGCACAAGAATACTTATCTTGAGATTAAGTTGGCCTGCAACTAGGTATGTCGCTGCAACGTTCCACCCAACCATAGGCCGGTGTGCTCATCAATCACTCAGCAACACTGCCACACCCAAGTTGGGCATGATTCCCACAAGGAATAAGGGAACACTAGCAGACTCACACATAGCCAAGGATACAACAAAAACTCAGCCAAGCCAACACGGTTGGGTTTATCAGGCTACAAAGGAGTTGGAAAGGCTAACTGCTAATCTAGTGAGCTCAACCCCAGAGCTATGGACACCTGCACCAGATGTAGCCTGACTTCTAAAACATCTACACACCCAACATAAGGAAGCATCCCCTTCTCTGCTACACACTCCCTCAGGATATGCCTTCCCTTCCAGTGTTATTCAGGGTGTGCAAAGAAGAAAACAAGCCCCCTAGATCTGTCTGCGAGGTTCCTTCTCACACTAGTTTTATCAAGCTAGTTCAGACCCCATTTCCACTCCCAAACCGGTTCAGAGACCAAACAAAGATGTACACACAGCAATTACAGTTCTAGGATTGAAGGAAAACATCACAGAGGCCAGAATCGGGAATGGCAATTGAGTAAAACAGCTCAGCCTATGCAATTCGATTTCCAAAGTCGTTTATGGCCCTAACGTAGCCAAAACAAACTCAACAACACCCAAAAATTGTGGGTCTCTTCTCCCACTCGTTGTGCAACCCAAAACCGTTTTTCCCAACTAGGTAATGAGGAAAACAGCAACAAAAATGCCCAGCTGAGATCCCAACCACCAGCTGTTAACAAAACAACTTCCCAACCATGGGGAAAAAACACAGGAAACTGCAAAAACGTGAATGAGAGTGCCCAGTGGGGAAGACAAAAACATGGATGCATGAGGGAATGGGCAACATTTTTGGGCAATAACTTGCCCCATAAGTCAAAATCGTGTTTCCCAAAAACTGATGGCTTCTCAAATTTGAATTTTGGACTGCCATACCTTGCCCATCCCATGCAATAACCAACTCAACCAATTTCTGGCAGTAATAAATGATTGGGTGAATAAGACAAGAAAGGTAGTTGACAGTTTTGATGGGTTCTCCCTTTGCCATTTGGATTTTCCCCATTGGCCCAAAGGTTTGATTATTTCTCCCTCCCTATTCCTTGTGAAATCATGCCCCCGTCTCTTTAACGTTGCAGCGCATAGCTAGTTGTGGTATTTTTATTAACTTGCATTTTACAAGATGTCTCAACATATTGTGCCTGGCTAGCACATAAACCATCGGCATCGATTTTTATCGTCGATACATAAGACACTAAATCCATGGTGGATCCTTTGCCTTGGGCTCCACACCATGATCAAATAAAAATATTTACATCATATGCAATTCAATACCACGTGGTCAAAACCGGGGTGTTCCCCCCCCCCCCCCCCCCCCATTTTTCTTTAATTTACCTTTTTCCATGCTTGATGCTAAATCCATTTGATGGTTTGTGATGGAGTTTTGTTTTCTTAATACTTGGAAGTATGTTATTGAATCAAAAAATTTCACCAATAATTGTGTTCTTTGAACAGTATGAGAAGAAGAGAGTCCTTCGGACTTGAGTCCCGAAACATGTGGCTTATGACTATAGTGGAATCTTCTATTATTGTTCTTATCCCCAATCTTTGATAATCAATAGACTTCAATATAAAGCTAGGATATTTGCTTGATTATTGGTCGCCTCACCTAAACCCTAAGCAAAGGCAATTTTACATTTTCCTTTAGGTCCAAATATGATCCATCCTGCACCTATCACCTTTAGTTGAGAGGAGTGTTATCCTCCCTATTGAGGAATAATTCTTGCAAGCAACATGTTGAATTCTTGATGAGTATATTGGTGTATCAACCTTAAGCCTCGAATAGTCTCTTTACCATGGATACCATCATCCTAATGAGGGTAAGTGCACCATGAGTTTCCCCTGGGATATGTAGCCATGCATGGTGTAACAATGCTCTTGGTTGTCCAATTTTGAATCAACTTGGGTCATCAAAAATTTGATTTCAGTCAAGGATTTATGGGAAATCTAACTTTTTGTATTGTCTAATTTAAAGCACTAAAGGGAAGTTTGCTACAAGATTACACAACTCCTTTATTCTAAAACAAGTCCAATGTCTAGTCTTATATGATCTCTTTGTCGAGTTAAGCCTACAATCATCCTACCTCTAACTACAGTGAGACTAGAAATGGGGTCATTCTATTGTGTCAATGAAATATAACTTTGTGCTTGGCTACAAGTGGTTGTGCTTTGACTCTTTCTATGAGGCCCATTTTGACAAGTTGTGACATGTTAAAACCCAAGCCTTTGGAAGCTAGTGCTAGAGTTAAAGAAAACAATTTTTTTTAGGTTTTAGTGATAGGAGATTTGCCTAAAAGATAAAGATAATTAACATAATTATGGTTTAGACCTTGTGTTGTCCCATTATGGGCACGTTGGAATCTTGATCCCAATATGCTTGGGCTTATGCTTATCCTTTGTGTTTTCAATACATCTCAATCTCCATTTCATGGAATGAAACATTATTAAGAGAATGTATTTCTTGTGCCATAGATTTTTATTATACGTGGATGCTTATGCAATCAATTGAAGTGCTTTACCTTTTTTTTTAAGAAACATAACGAAGTTTATTTAATAATACAAAGAACCTTCATAAACTTTATGGGGAATTCATGTCACACTAGTATGTTGAGCTTGTTCTTACATAGTTTAGTAGTGTAGAAGATTATATGGAAATACCCCATTTACGGGGATTGCTTGATTTTTGGGGTGAGCCGTATTACCCCTCGTATTGCACGAGGTTTGCATGTGTGATTCTTATCTTACAATGTAGAGATTTGTAAATTTGTAACTTCAGGAGGATGGCACTTACATTGGATTGGAGGAGATATGTTTCTCTTTAACAATAGGTTGTCATGGGTGGATTCTCTCTACATGGTTCCATATTGTTGGCAATGTTTGATGTTGTGTTTGATATATTGTTTATTATGTTTATATGATATTAGTCTTTGTACATTTGTGATGGTGTTATGGTGCATAGGCATGTATGGTTGTTGCTTGGTAGATGGCTTAAGATACAAAGTCCTTAGCACATGATCATGTTTCATGTGTTTTTTTTACTTGGAGATGGTGTGCCTAGCATTTGTGACTATATTCACATATTTCTAGCATGATTATTGAGATGTTTTTATGGTTGGAGACCTCTTAATGTGAACACCCTAAAAGATATCGGAGAATTTCATACATATGTCACTTTATCAAGACATGAGCTATTGGAGTATTTCATACATATGCATATGTCACTTGAATGCCCTAGCCAATTTCAGTAATGTCCACACTTGGTTGGTTGGGTTTATGATATTGGCTATGTAACTTATCATCCCGTTGGGCACACCTCCATGCATCCATCACATTTGTCTTAATATTTTATTCTTCATTATGGAGGGCACTCTCACATTAGAGTTCACACGTGCCGTTTGGGAGGTTCATTCCGAAGTGTGAGGAATCTTGATTGATTTCAAAATCAGTTCATGGTAGTTGCACATGGTTTTCCCTTCCAACACTTGTTTTTCTTCCCAACCCATGTTATTTCCTTCAAACCAATAGTATTTCATTGATGGAGGGGGTTCATAATTTACGATTTGATTATATTTTTTGTTAACCAATAACCATGCGTGTTTTTTGGCCTCATGGTTTTACAAAAAATACAACAATTTATGAAGTTAACAACCTCTACACATGTATATATGGCATGCTTGTGAAAAAATATTATTTGTATTGCTTGTTGACAATTCAAGCGGTTACAATGCACATTCATCAAGGGTGCATCTCATATAGTCAAAGAAGGTTATTTCCTCAACTACACTTGACATTGTTGGAAGGCTCACTCCTTGACTTGGTGATGATGGAATAGTCATTTTGAAGAAGGCTTTGCACACTTGTTTAGGCACCTTGTGGACCATATTTACTATTTTGAGGAGATAGTTGATGAGTGTTCTTCTAGGAGGAGTTATTATATTATTATGGTATCTCATGCATTTTGGAGGGTACAATTTGTGACTTCTTATATGCAGACATTGAACAAAGTATCATATGTCAATAAATATTATATCATATTTTGCATGCAAACATCTTAGAGGGCGCACTAGTTATGGGTGTTTGTTGACTTGTCAACAAGCTTATCTCTAGGGATGCACTCTCTCTCACTTGAGGTTTATCTTGTTCATTTTATTATCAAATCCATTTAACTTGTTTACTTGAAAGGATAAGGCCCAACTACTCCATTATTGTATTATTTGTTTGACTTATCATGGAGGTGGTTAGACAAATAATGTATTTTATTGTTAGAGAGAATAGGATCCCTCTGTACAAAATATATTTCTCTCCATTTCCTCTCAATGATTCCCTATCTAGGATTCCAACTAAATCCAAATAACGATGGAATTCAAGACTAGACATTGATGGTGGACAAAATAATGGCAGGGAAAAGTCATTAGATACATCATTGGATTTTGCAGGTGGCCGGATTGACATTAAACAAATGTGCTCCCTAGGTAATACCAATAAATTGCATGGCATTATTCTCCATTCCATCCTACATCTTCACCTATATTAAACAAACCCTCCTAAGGTATCATGGAAGGTATCTCTAGACTCAAGGATCATGGCATTAGAATCCTATGAAACTTAGGTTCAGCCAAAGGACATTAGGGGCTAGTGTATAAAACGTATGAATACTTTTGGCTTAGCATTAGCCACAGAGGGCGCTTGGAAACTCAAAAGAAAAAGGGAGATGTGGCATGAAAAAAATTTCCGAAAACATTGCAACAACAACCTTGGAGGAATGGCCCAAAAACCCGAGCAAAGAGTGTCAATAGGGATGGAATTTTCAATCCTAGAAAACATTAATGCAATCCTCCCAAGTAATAACAAACCATCTAGGTTTGAAAGTGGGGAATGACTCAAGAATTTGATTAGGAACAAATCAATGGCCCAACCAAAGCCTTGAATACATAATGTCCATTTAGCTCATGGATGCATTGAGAAACAAAAGCTTAATCTTGCTCAAATAAGCAGCTTTAGGATTAGACAACAACATTAAGTCATGGGCATCACAGAGGACATATGACTACAAGGTATAGAGGTAACTCATTGGATAGAATTCATTAACTCACTAATATAATTGAGGATCGAATTTAGAGAAGAGGAGGATGGACTTCTATGGGAAACTAATCCAAACAATGGGAAATACAATGTTAAGTTGGGATATTAGGTGCGATTCCCAAGCATAAACTTTGAAGACCCCTTATGGTGGCAAGGTTTATAGAAGCTAAAGGATGCCCCAAAGACTATTATATATCCATGTATCACACTAAAAGGTGCAAAGGGGTTATACAAATGAGGCTCTCCATCAATGGATTACATAAGCTAACGAGGAGGACAAAGCATTGGTAGTGGAGGTAATATGGTTGATATGGCTAGTTCACAATGAAACCATATTTCAAAATAAATATCTAAGGATATATCCTCTCTTCTACATATTAAAGGCATACCCAATAGTGCATTGTAAAGAAAAAAAGATGAAATCACAACAATCCCTTTCTCATATAGATTTTGATCAAAGCATTCCTTGAGGTTATTTTTGTTAGACACAATGGTACACTAAGAGTGGGGGGGGTGAACCAACGTGTAAGGACTCTTAATCAATTTAAACTTCTTCAAACTTAAACTAAGATCATCAATTGCAAACTACCAAGTATATCATCAATAATCAATCACATTATCCACACATATCATAAGAGACACATCATAAGATAAATTTTGTAAACATTATTATGTCTAGCTTGATATGAGTTACAACAGAGGCCACAACCTTCGGGTTTGCATAAGCTTCAACTAAATGAGAAGCACCAACTTCTATGCCAAGACCCTGCTTGGTTTTTCTTAGCTCAAACTAAGAAAGGGTTGCAAGTTCCATCTTGCAATTACATATAGAGATTTGCCACATTACACTTCATCTTCCACTTGTCATTTGAATCTATCATATCAATCATCCAATCACCTGTCATGTCATTGCTGTCATTATCATATCATCAAGTTTCTCATCACTGTCATATCAACAAATTATTCTCACAAGTTTAGCTCATGTCTTCATGGTCTACTTATGTCTTAAGGAGTCAACATTCGTAATGTCATTATATAGCTATCAAGTCATAAATCTGTTCACTATCATAGATCTCTGCTCATCAGCCTGTAATTCTAGTGTCATATCCAACTAATCCATCCACTTACCTTTGTCAAATCAATTTAACTTGTCAATAATCACGTCATATCATTCTGCACCAAGATCTACAAGTCATCATAGGTCAACTTCGTATCATCACTATATCTTATTCTTTTAGTTAACTATTGTAGAATTCTTGACAATCTTCAGATGTCTTATATGGCCCGAATTGCCATAGAGATAAAAAGTAATCACTTAGGTTGTATTCACATTTTCTTGTAGGTCTATTGTTCCAAGAACTAATTGCTGCCCTTTTTATATTCTCGTGCTATCTCATCCAAAAAATCTCAGATTATCACAAAAAAATACCACCGAAACATTGTTGTTGCCTCAGTCAATTGCATGCTCGAAAATCATAGGTTTAAATGTTTACTGTGGTTGTAAAAAAAATTAGACTGCTCCTGCGTTTTCCACACTAGACTGCTCCTGTATTTTCCACAGTGGATTGCTCCCTACTCATCCAAATTTTAGAGAGAAAACCACTAAATTTTTCATCCCTCAAATGAGGTCGTGACTTGGTTATTTATACTAGTTTTTCCATATATTTTTGGAGTTGACTTGCCAAAATATAAATATTTATTTTTTGAATTATTTTGTGGAGCCTAATTCACAAGATTTATTTCAATTTTAATTTTAGCAGGCCTACCATGCTTCCTTTTGGCATTCAAAGATGCCACCATCAAGCTTGTCAACATATTAAATATGTATAACTTCATTACCACAAGCTTGTGGGCTAGAATGCCATGTCGTTAATTAATTGCAATTGTTATGTGTATGCCATGCCTTTATTTAATTATCATTCAGTAACCATTCATCAAGGTATTTTGGTGTATAGGATTCTTTAGCAAGTCCATGGTCTTCTCAATCCATCCATATGTACAATGTGTCTTTAAGCAAGGACTTCTTCAAACACCATCGAGCTTCTACATCACAAATTTCGTCATCAACAAGTTATAAGTATGTGGGTTCAAGACCTTTCTCATGCCTTAGGACCATATCCAAGGGTTCCATGACCCCATCAATCCACAAATGACCACATAATGGGTCATTTTCCCAAACTAGTGTTCTAATGCCCAAATCCTTCTTGCCATGTCATCAACCTACATTACTCCTTTGTCCCCTTGTCACTCCT
This sequence comes from Pseudotsuga menziesii, assembly GCA_001517045.1. NCBI lineage: Eukaryota > Viridiplantae > Streptophyta > Pinopsida > Pinales > Pinaceae > Pseudotsuga > Pseudotsuga menziesii. The sequence continues at coordinate 895,194 of LPNX010056620.1, read as the reverse complement.
TTGGCATTAATGGGTGTCATCAATGACAACTAATGCTCAACAAATTTGATGGGGCCTCTCAAGGAAATCCTAGTCCCCACGGGTTGGTATATGGATCCAATTGCATGTTGGTAAAAATATATCTTTCTTATCTTTCAACATTATGAGTAATCTCCTCAAAATAGCTTGGGACGTGGGAATAAAAAGAATGCATATCTTTAGGGATTCTCAGGTGATCATTGGATGGGTAAAGGGTGAAAACAAGGCAGTGGATATAGCCTTATAGGCTTGGGTTAGAATAGTAAAACAAGCCATCTACATGATGCATCTAGTATCTCTCACCCACATCTACAAAGAACTCAACATGGAAGTGGACTAGCTATAAAAAAAAGGGCAATTATTGAACTTGAAGGTAAGTTCTTATTGGAGCATGGTTTGGAAAGGAACTCCTTGCCAAGTGCTCAGATCTTCACTTGAAGACCTGGGGAGGTGAAATTATATTTAATAGGCAAGCCTTTAGAATTGATGCATTTAGATCATGGACAAGTTTTTTGGACCCTATACTTTATTCTAGTATGAAAATTTGGGCAAGTATGTGCACATTTCAAACTCATCAATGACAAAATTTATGGTTTTTTGTGTTACACTAATGGCTTTATATATGTATCTGAGTATTATTTTTCTTAATAAAATGAGCAGAATTCTTTCAATTGAAGTAAAAAACTGATAGATCAAGAGGACACAAATATTTGGCATCATGGAGGGTTGAGAGCTAACAAGGTGGGTCTAGAAGGAAACAATCCTTCTCAGTGAAATTAATTTGTGGAAGTTGTAATCAAAGGACATGTGAGAATCAAAGAGGAACCAAATTCATTGGTATGGTAAAAGAATCCCTTATTGGGCACATCTACCACTAAGCTTGCATACAAAGCAATGTTTGTATATGATAAAAAAAATGAATAACCCTAGTGATGGAAACCAATATGGAAAATTATAGCTCCAATGAAGACTGTAACTTTCATATGGATGGATTTGAGGAATAAGGTGTTGACTTAGGGATTTTGTATAAAAATGAACAAAGTAGAGTCTTAGAAAATATGTAATTTGCAAGTAGGATGAAGAGACCATCAATCATTTGTTGCAAAATTGTCTTTGGAATCTAACTTGTTAGAAATTCAACTCATTTTAGCGATAAATGTATTCATTCATTCCAATGTGTTATTCAAAACTAATTTTTTTTTAATTTTTTAAATTTTTTTATCAAGATCGTTGTAGCTGCTCTCCTTGGAGGTTGCTGCTTCTAGTCTTTGGAGGATCACAACTAGTATGTTGGTTGAGGATCGTGTTGTCTCAAGATATTTCGTTCTATCCCAGATTCGTGCTTATGCAGTCTCTTTTTGGCCTGGGAGGTTGGTTCTTTGGAATAGTAGGCCGATACTAGCTTGGTTGAGGATTTGGAGGCCGTTTGGATCGGAATAAAGCCCGGTGATCGGCCTCGGTGATCCTCTCTGGTGTTTTTTTGGGTGGCTGATTCAGAGTCCTTCCTTTATTGGTTGTTAGTTCTTGCAGGTTGGCTCACTTTGGGGTTCCCTGGACTCTTTTTTTTAAATCCTGTTCTGGGATCAGTGATTATGGAATCTAGAGGGGTTCCTCCTCTTCCTCTTGGCCTTGAAGCTTTCAAGAGATTGATTGCTTCCTGTGGCAAGAGGAAAGGGGGCTCTTCTCAAAAATTTGTCAAGAAAGTTGATATCCCTTCGGTTGAGTTACCAGTTGATCGGACCTGTCGTTCAACATTAAACTTGGCTGAATGGGGACTCATTGGTCAATTTACTGGCCTTTGGCCTTCTCCAAAGGCATTGATGGTTGGATGCAGAGGAAATGGAGGCCTTTAGTCTCTGAGGGTATCCGAAGTCATTTTGTCGGAAGAGGTTACTATGTTTTTGTTTTTGACTCTGTAGAGGATCGAGATCTAATATTTCGAAATGGCCCATATTTCATGGGTCCTTAGGGGCTCTACTTGAACAAGTGGACCCCTGATTTCGACCCCTCTCAAGACGTCATGTCTGCTATCCCTGTTTGGGTTAGACTCACACATATTCCTTTGCACTGTTGGAGCTCAAAATCCCTTGAAACCATAGGGAACAAGCTTGGTAAATACATTAATAGAGCTCATAGGAAAGATCAATTTTCTTGCGCTAGAATTTGTGTAGAAGTTGACTTGGAGATAGCCCTGCTCGAGGCAATTAAATTGACAATTGTAGAGTGGTCTCACATTCAGGAGTTGGATTATGAACAAATTTCGTTCAAATGTACATTCTATCATGGTTATGGGCATTTTGCCCGGAACTGCAAAAAAAAAAATCAGCAGAGGAAATTGTAATTGAGAAAGATGACCAGTGGACTCAAGTCCAAAAAGTAGGAAAACCCAATCAAGGTCCTAGAAAGAAAGGCAAAGGAAAATCTGTGAATGGTGATGCTGGGAAACCTTCTCAGGTTGTTGACCTCCCCAAAGCTCCTTCCAATCCCTTTGTTGTTCTTATTTCTTCTGATGATATCCTTGAAGAAGGTGAAGTGCAACAACTTGATGAGCATGAGTTGGAGTCTGAAGTAAATTGAGTTCCTCAAGATCAAGTTGGTCAATCTTCGATTCCTCCTGGGAATGGAGGTCCCTCACATTCTCCCATTTGTGTAAGCTCTCCTCCTTCTTATGCAAATTTTACTAGGAAGAAGCAACCTGACAGTTCTGGATCTTCTGAAGATGATACCTTTGAGCAACATTCCAAAAAATATGGCAGGAAGTCTAAGAAGGAGATTCGAGAAGAAGAGGTTGAGAGGCTAAAGAATCAAGGAAGTTAGTCCACTCTCGAAATGTCATACGGGTGAAATAAGAGAACCAGCCCCCCAAAGGGAGTAAATAATCCCTCTCACTTGGGTAAGTAATGCAGATCATCTATTGGATTTGTAGGGGACTGGGGAATTCACTCAAAGTGGATGCAGTAAAATATTTAATGAAAATGTTTCCTTCTGAAATCCTATTGCTCCAAGAGACAAAAATTGAGGAGGAAGCTCTCCTTCTCTTAAGTAAAAATAAATGGAAACTGACCACTGGCAAAGCTGTCAATGCTATAGGTTCGTGTGGAGGATTAGCAACTCCATGGAGTGAGGAGAAATTCTAATTAAAAAATTGGTTTGCCACTCAACACTGGATTTTTTCAGAGCTCTTCCATCTCTCTAGTAAGACCTCTTTTGCACTCTTTAATCTCTATGTTCCTATTAATTACTATGAAAAACAAGAATGTTGGAGATTGTTACCTGAATTTCTAGAGTTCAACTCCCTTGTCAACATAATTTTAGCTGGAGATATTAATATCAATTTAGCTCCGAATGAGGAAAAAGTAGGTCGTTGTGGAAAGGACCATCTGCAGGATTCGGTTGAAGAATTGATCCAAGTCTAGGACTTGATTGATCTAAAACCCAAAATTGGGCGTTTCATGTGGTTTAACCACAGAGTGGGCGTGACTGGCATCTCTGCTAGGCTTGACCGATTCCTTGTACATAGCATTTTGATGGATGGCAAAACCATAATTTATTCAAAATTCTTCCTAAGCTCACGTCTGATCACCATCATATCTCTCTGCAGATTGAGAAAGAAGAGGAACTAGGACCAATTTCATTCAGGTTCAGCCCACTTTGGATTGAGAGAAACGGGTTTATGGATATTGTTTCCCAGGCTTGGTCCAATTATTTCGTTGGCTCTCCCAATTTTGTCTTTGGACAGAAATTGAAAAACACAAAACTCATGTTGAAACAGTGGGTTAAATCTCCACTCTCTACTCCAACGACCAACAGAAAGGATAAAGTGGCTGAGTTATTTGCAATTCAAATTGGAATGGAAAATAGTGAAATAACCTCTTCTCTTTTAGCCCAGTAACAATTTTCCCAGTTTAAAACCTCTTTCAGGAAGGAGGAGGAACATCTCAGGCTGAAGTCTCGGAGTCTCTGGCTGAAGGCAGGAGATAAGAACACCGCATTTTTCCATCGTTAGTGTAGGGCTAGGATCTCCCAAAATCACATTTCGGAAATCTCCTTTGATAATGGGGTCATCATTAAAGGCCAAGAACTTCTCAAACAATCAACGTGTAGTCATTTTCAGCTTCTATTTCAAGATGATGGACTCTTTGATCAGGAAGTGTCTTCTGGATTTATGGACAATGTTCCTGCTCTTGTTAATGTAGAGGACAATTATAACTTAATGAAACCCTTCTCGGAAAAGGAAATTGTTGATGTCATATGGTCTATGGAGTCTGACAAAGCTCCTGAGCCAGATGGCTTTTCAATTCATTTTTATAAAGTCTGCTGGCCAATTATAAAATCAGATCTATTCCGTTTGGTGTATGCCTTTCAGAAAAAAACCAAAGTAGGAGGGGCTATCAACTCTACATTTCTCGCCCTTATCCCAAAGGAAGTTAATCCTTCTTCCTTCGACAGGTTTTGTCTGATTTCACTGTGCAATGCTTCCTATAAGATTCTGGCCAAACTTCTAGCTAACAGACTCAAGCTTTTGCTCTGTAAGTTGATCTCTCCACTCTAGGGGGAATTCGTTAAAGACAAGCACCTTGTGCATATTGTCATTCAAGTTCAAGAAGCTCTTCATTCAAGCTTTCAAAGGAAGGAGAAAGGTATGTTAATAAATTTGGATATGAAGAACGCCTTTGATCGAGTAAAGCTTCCCTTCCTTTATGATGTTTTGCCCTCATTTGATTTTTGCCCTGATTTTGTAAATCTGATCAAAGCATGTACAGATAAGCCATGGATTGCACCATTAGTAAATGGTAGACCTTATGATTTTTTTAAAGCAACTAGAGGCCTCCGTCAAGGTTGTTCGTTGTCTCCTTTCCTATACATCTTAATGGCTAAAACTCTCAGCAGAAAGCTCATAGTAGAAAAGCAAGTTGGCAATATACCGGGCATTAAGATTGCTAGGGGTGTGGATCCGATTAACCATGCACTTTTTGTAGATGACTCTCTTATTCTCAGAGGGGCCTCAATGAAGATTGCTCAGGCTTTCAATATTATCTTGCAAAAATTCTGCCTAATTTCAGGAGCTTTAATTAATAAACACAAGAGTGTTGTTTATGGATGGAATGTTGAGCACTTGGCTATTCTTTGAATAACAGACTCCTTGGGATTTCCTGGCTTTGACAAGTGGGAGAAGATTAAGTATTTGGGGCTCCCCTTAACTCTCAGTTTGTACCCTCCTTCTCTTTGGATTGATGTGCTGGCTAAGTTAAAGGCAAAAATCACTTCTTGGGGTGGCCAGTGGTTAACCAAGTCTGGGAAATTGATCTTGATTAAATCAGTACTTTCAGCTCTTCCGATTTTCCAATCCTCTCTGATGCTAGTGCCAAAGTCTATCTCGGCCCAAATTTCTAAACTATTAAGAGATTTACTTTGGAATGGTGGAAAATGTGGGAAAAACAAGATGCATTTGGTAAGATGGGATGTGCTTAAGCATCCCTTCTTAGAAGGTGGATTACAAATTCGTGATCCTTGTGTGGCTAATTTGGAGATGAGTGGCAAGCTGATTTGGAAGCTATACATGGACAAAAAGCATCTTGTCAGTAGGATTTTCTAGATGAAATACCTAAAAGGTGGCTCAATGAGAAATGTCACCTCAGCTAATACCTCAATAGGATCTGCTATCTGGAACTTCTACAGAAAAGGATTTGATTTTTTTAATCAACATCTTTATAGATCCCCTGGCAATGCAAAGAGGATCCTTCTCTGGGAGGATAAAATCTATGGGAAACCTCCTGTTAACCCAAAAAATCCCTCATTAATCTCTACATGACCTACACCACCTAAATACATCCATCACACTACCCTCATTTGACCCCCACACCCTTGTAAAGGCTCAAAAACATGAGAAGGGCTTAAAAATCCCTAAAAAGAGCCAAAATAGCTCTCATAGGGGCTAAAACCTCCAAAAGGGGGCTAAAACCCCTCAAAGGAGCTTAAAACCCCCAAAGGAGCTTAAAACCCCCAAAGGAGCTAAGAATTGGGCGAAAGGGGCTTAAAGCCCAAAAAAGGGGCTAAAGCCCTAACTAGGGGCTTAAAACCCTAATCTCAAGAAAAAACTATAAATAGAGGGGTGGGGGTCACTCTCAAAACATTCCTTATCTCCCTATTGTTATGTTGCCTATGTGAGTGCCTTGAGATCCTTTGCCTCTCAATCCATTCACCCTCCCTCTCCTCCATTGCTCCATTAGCCAAGCTTCCATCCCAAAGAGAGAGAGGTGCTTCCAAAGCTAGGGCATGGTGTCCCATTTCCACCTACATAGAAGGTATAATATTTGTTTTGTGTCATTTTAATTATGGTTTTCTAACATATTTTGCTTGCAGGTTTGTTGTCTAATGCTTTGCTGCAGGTTTCCATTGATTTCTTGCAGCCATTCTTGATTTCTAACCCTTTCATGCAGGGTTTCATAGTTTAGTTTGAATTTTGTTTGCAGGGTTTTTCATTCACTAAATAAACCCTACCCTTCCGTCCTATAGATGGAAGGTAGTTGTTTCTGCACGTAGCCAGGGTTTTCCCTAAGCTATAGATTGGCGACCATACCGGGTCGATCCCACGGGATCCCTAGGCTTTTTGTTTTTAATATTTTTCTTACTTAGTTTGATATATCTTTGATTATTTAGGTTGCTAGATCTGTTTATTTCATTTTTGTTATTGTTTTGGCCACAGTACCAGTTATCGTTGGTTGTTCTTTGATTTGCAAATCGTTCAACTATGCAAAAACAACCGAACTAAATTTCTGAAAATTCACCTGTGTTCGGTCTCGTTTTCTGCCCAAAGAGTTGATCCATTTGTGAATCTGTCTACAATTACAAGTAAAAGGACCCGTTTTTGAAGTGGGTTTTCAACCGCTTGAGGTAACTCCTCACGGTTTGATCACAATCCAGCCTGCAAAAACATGTCCTCTACAAGTGTGCAACCCATTTTTCTTTACTTTGTATGAGCATTTTAACTTTTTGGGCTTGATTGTTTTCTTCTATTTGTACTATCAGTGCGGCTTAGTCACCTCTGTCCAGCAGTCTGTTTTCATTTTCATACAATTTGTGTAAATCAATGATAAATTTAACTGGTTAATGGGGTAATGAATATGTTTTAAGGCTTGAATAAATTACTGTAGGTTAAATTTCAGTTTTTAATAAGAATTGGAAATTAACACCTTTCCTAGCCCTTCCTCCTCTACCCAGTCATCACCCTTCAGGGTATTATGGGATAAGATGAAGGGTGAAGCTCGTATAGTAGTAGGCACTTCACTTGGGATTTTTCGAGACCACTTAAAATGGGTGACTAGAAGGTAGAGGGGGTGGTAGTCCCAGGGGGCCTCACGGCATTCACGTCCTCCCTATTGACCGACCTTGCACTTTGAGAGTGCCCTGAGGATCTATGGATGGGCTTAGTCCCATTGTGTTGAGATCCCAACACTCTTTCCTGGTCGAAGAGGAATACAGGTGTAAGGTAGTCACCTCGTAAGTCTACCATAGTTTAGATTCATTTATGGCATGTTTTAAATTTTCTGTTCATAATTTATTGGTTTCATAACAACTAACCCATGTTATAAGTTCTGTAATAAACCAGAAAATCTATGGGAAATATTCATAAACCATACAAGCAGCCACCAAGTGAGTAACAAAAATACAATGGACATGCACACAACCATACTAGATAAGACAACCAAACTCAGTTCATGACGCTGAGCTAGCCATTAAAATTTATTAATTTACACTAATTCAAACACTTGCAGTCTTTAAGGACATAAGCCCCTTATTGCCTTAACCGTGGGAAGTACTTGGGCTCACCCCAGAAACTCATTGTGAGGAGTACCACGGGAAACCCAAAGTAGTTGGCCGCTGAGAGGAATTGCCAAGCGAAACGGGCAATGACCCCTATCGATTGACTAGCACTCCCATGAGGAAAAAGCCAAGTGTTGTTTCCTGGCACTCTTAGTGGCTGAGTAACCACCTGAAATCCAATAGGAAGCCACTAAAATTGGGGTCCAAAACGTCACTACCAGATTTCACCACTTGATCTACCAACCAGACACAATTAATCCCCCACGCTCTTTCTCACGCCTAAGAGGCGATCCACCACAGTTCGGGTCCTTGAACGAACACCGTTGAGACCATTCTTGATGACCCTCTACACTGTTGGAAGGCCACACAGCCTCAATCTCAGAATTAGATTCATATCAATCTGAGCCCGATTTACATACCTCACCATCTAGCCCCATGGCTGGTGCAAACCCGGATCCATTTTCCGGAATGATCATTGGCAGTGGACCCATGTCCATACCTCAAGTCAACACCAACACCCTTGTAGGTGGTCCTAATACTTCCATGCAGACTGTCCTAACTTAACTACCTCCATTGGTACTTACCAATCAAACTACCCCAATTGTCATACTTGGGGGCAGTGGCCCGTCCACTCAAACTGTCCCACCTGTCATACCTGGGGGCAATGGCCTTTCCATTCACACTGTCCCACCTATCATACCTGGGGGTAGTGGCCCTTCCACTCACACCGTCCCACTTGCCATACCTAGGGGAAGTGGCACGTCCACAACTGTGCCACAAGTACCCCCAGTCAGCAGGTACATTATGTTCCTGTAAACCCCACCACCATTGCTGGTCCGTCACACATCAACCTTGGGTCAAACCTCCCTTTCATGGCACACCTCAACCTACCTGACTTGCCTAGGTTAACCAACGACCCCATTTTTCATCAAACCTTTTGGCCTCCCATGCTAACCAAACTCCCCTCAGACATCCCCAAGTTTGAAGGGAAGGTAGGGAAGTGCCCCAAAAATGATATCATGACATTTCACCTATGGTGCTCATCAAACAACATTGTAGACGATTCGATCAGACTCAGACTATTTCAACGCACCCTCATAGGGGTTGTAGCCAAGTGGTACATGAAGCTACCACAAGCCAAGTACCCAGACTTCAACTCCTTGGCCTTTATGTTCTTACAATATTTCCAACTCCCTGTCAGATATGATAAAGTAGTGGAGATCTTGCTATCTTGCTGCCAAAATACCGCGACCCACATCACCGACCACATCCTCGAATGGAGGCGACGTCGCAGCTTGTGCAAGATCAATCTTGATGACAGGATCTTCCTGGATTGGTTCTTGAAAACCTTGCTGGCACCTATAGCCAATGACGTCGCCTCTGAACGTCCCCAAACAAAGGAAGAGGCCATCTTGAAGGCCCAACAGTTTGACCTCATTTACGCATAGTCGGGATACCTCTATACCATCATTCCAGATGCTCCACGTGAAGGCACCTCCTATTGGGATGCGCCGGGGGCATCTCATACCGCAAATGGCAGCATAAGCTCAGTTTCCCACCAAACACAACATCACACGACATCACCCATGACGCCTTTGTACTCGAGCAACACCCTAGTGTTGCCTACCCAAACCAATCTCCTGATTATTCAAGAATGATGTCTCAATCCGGAGCTACAACCTCCTATACACAACCTGCGCCACAGCAGTAGGCCCATGCACCTTCCTAGCCAGCACAATAATGTTCAGGACAGATGACCAAATTTGTGGCACTGCCAACCCCCCAAGTTTACTATGCACCACCAGTGCAAGCTGCTTAAGCCCCTACCCCAGCCCCGCTGGCACCTATGGGACAAGTGTTTGCTAAGCAGAATCATCCCAACCCACCTGCCCCCAACAACCAACAGGGATAAGGCAAAAACAACCAAGCTAGGAATCAGGGTAACAACCAACCCCAAAGAGGCGACCAACAACCTAATCCTTCCTGCAATGACGTCAATTTGCCAGCACAAAATAACCAACATCCCAATCCACCTTAACAGAATGCTCCATTGCGGACCAACCACCCATGCAAAATGTGGAACATCTATGGGCACTACACCCATGAATGTCCGCTTATGGGACGCGCCAAAAAAATCCTTCATGACAAAGCCTGACAGGAAACAATGCAGCTGCCCAAACACAACAGAACCCAGCACCACTAGGCCCTCCTCCCATGATGCTCTAGAACCCGTTACCAGTCCAAGGATTGGTAGCAACCGCACCCTTTCCCCAAATTGCTCCCGCAGCCCACCCTGTTCCACATCCCACGGAGACAGGAGTACACCAACTGCTAGCGATGACAACTGAAGAGATCAACCTGAAGACTAGGCGGAACCAATACGGATCTGCTACTGAAACCCCTGACATAGCAACATCATCCACATCCAACACTGCCAATGTTCCTCTTCACCTTCCGCCCCCCCCTCGGGGAGGCCTCCGTCTCCCCTTCAGGCGCCTTGCCAACAACACTACTGCAAGGGCGACAATTAACTATAGTATCCTCGATGACTTGGCCCAATCACCTATGGCCATGTCGGCTCTTGAAGTACTCAAAACATGCCCAACACAGCAGAAATCTTGGCTAGTTGCCCTTGGTGCCATAGACCCCTCCGACTCCAGATTAATCACATTTGATTTGGATAAAGGAGAACCAAGAATGTCATCGACCATTTCCTTCTAGATCCCGGTGTCTATTCAAAATTTGGTTGTGCACCGGTGCATCATTGATGAGGGGGCATCCACTTGCATCATGTCAATCTTGGTTTGGAAGAAACTCGGGTCCCCCATCTTGTAGCCGTCCACCACCATGTTGCGTGCCTATGATGGCCATCCCACTAGAGCCCAAGGCATCCTCCCGCACGTCCCCATCTCTTTAGGGGGGAAGACCGTCCTCATTGACATAGAAGTCGTCAACACTCAGTTAGACTACAACCTTCTTCTAGGACGTAGCTATATGTACGCGATGCGAGCTGTGGCATCTACCGTCTTCCGCCAAATGATGTTCCATCATGATGGGAAAATCATGACTGTCGACCAGTTGACCAGAGGCAAGCCTTGTGGAAAGAATAGACATGAAGTAGATTAGTGTTGGGTCCTATGGGAGTACATCAAAGGTAGACACAATCAAAATAAAGAAGACAAGAATATTAATGAAGAGGATGATAAAACCCATGATTCAACCCAATGTATAGTTGCAAACTGTAATCTTGGTATTGTTGAAATAAATTCTCTCTCTTCTTTCAAGGATTGTTGGATGCTTCACACTTGTGCAACTTCTCTTATGAATTTTAGACGAGACTGTTTTGAAGAACTAAATGAAATTTAAAATGACATAATGTACTTTGTAGGCAAATCTAGCCTCAAACCAAGGGGAATTAGTTCAATCATGATCAAGTTTCCTAGTTTCCCTGATTTTGTGTTAAAGAACATTCTCTATCTTCTAGAGTTGCAGAGAAACTTGATGTCCTTGGTGCAAATTCGACAACAAGGCCATTCCATACACATGTTTGATGGAATTGTAGAGATAAGGAAGTCCTCTAACAATAAGGTCATCATGTCTTGGTATGAAGATATAAACCTAATAAAGTTGAAGGGATGTTCTGCAATAGTTCAAAATTTTTCCTATATGTCTCAACCTGAAGACAGTAATTTGCCATCCATTTTTTTGTGGCATGCAAGATTTGGTCACTTGAATTATAACAGTCTTCATTTATTAAGAGAGAATGGTGTATATGGTTTTCCTACTACTCCTAAGAAAAGGAACAAATGTGATGCATGTATCTTAGGAAAACATAGTAAGGAACCTTTTTAGGAGTCTAAATTCAAAGCATGTAGAAAGTTAGAACTGATTCATTCTAAATTATGTGGCCCCATGCCAATTGCTTTTGCAAATGATAATAAGTACATCATGACCTTTGTTGATGATTATTCAAGAATGTGTTGGGTATGTTTATTGAAGACAAAGTCTGAAGCTTTTCAAACATTCAAGAACTTACATGCATGGATAGAGAATCAAGCACAAGCACATATTGATACACTTCGATCGATAATGGTAAAGAATACACATCTAATGAATTTGAAGATTATCTTTCCAAACATGGAATTACACATCACGCTACAGTTCCTTATAATGTTCAACAAAATGGTGTAGCAGAAAGGATGAATAGAACATTAATGAATATGGCAATATTAATGATGTTTTTCAATAATGTGAAACTGATGTTTTGGGGTGATGCAGTAGTATGTGCAGGATATTTGAGAAACAAAAGTCCATCTCATGCTATTGAAGACAAGATTCCACATAAAACATGGTTTGACCACTACCTTCGGTTAGGCATCTTAGAGTTTTTGGTTCCACCTATTATGGCTTAATACTAAAGGAGGAAAGAAATAAAGTTGGTGCTAGAAGCCGAAGATGTATTTTCTTGGGATATTCAGAAACTTCCAAGGCATGCCGTCTTTATGATGAGGTAAACAAGAAATTTGTTGTTTCTAGAGATGTCATTTTTATTAAAACTAATACAAATGGCAAGTCTATTGAAAGGCAACTTAATCGTTTGGAGAAGTTTTTCGATATAAAGACATATTATGAATTTGATAATGAAATTCTAAACCTTGAAGGGGGAATCTCGATATTGGATCAGGATCAATCTTTGGAATTCCCTTTTGAATCACCAACACCCCCTTAGGAAGATACTCACAAAGAAGAAGTTCCCACCACTTCACCTAAACTAGAGGATGTTATTGAGAGAATTGGAAGATCGAACCTTGAAGAGAATGAAGCACCTCCAAATGATCAACTTAGACCATCAAAGAAGATTCCAAAATGGGCCATAAAGACACTTGAAATTTTCCATCCAGATGAAGATGGAAAAACAAGAACAAGTAATTCAACAAGACAAGTTGATGGAGGAGAAGCAAATAACTCAGGTGATGACATGGATGTCTCATTTGATCGTGAATTGAATTTATCTGATAACTTTGAACCAACTTCCTTTATAGAAGCTGCTAAATGTGATGAAAGAAGCTATGCAAAATGAATATGATGCACTCATAAAGAATGAAACCTAGAAGCTGGTTGACCCTCCAGTTGGAACCAAACCAGTTGGTTGCAAGTGCATATACAAGAACATATAAAATTAGATGGCTCACTTGACAAACACAAAGCAAGGATTGTGGTGAAAGGCTATGCACAAAAAGAGGGAATTGATTATGAAGAAACATTCTCCCCCACAACAAAATGGGGTACCATCCACACTTTTCTCTCCATGGAAACACAAAATGGGTGGAAATTCCACCAAATGGATGTAAAAACTGCTTTCTTGAATGGAGTCTTGAAGGAAAATGTCTTCATGTCTCAACTAGAAGGTTTTGTTATGAAGGGACAAGAAATCAAGGTATGCAAGCTTGTCAAATCCTTGTATGGCCTAAAACAAGCAGCACGAGCATGGTATGAAAAGCTAACCGAGCACCTTCTAAAGCTAAATTTCAAGCATTATAATCTTGATGGTGCAACATTGTTTCTGAAGAAAGTTGGAAGATCTATTGTATTTCTTGTAGTATATGTAGATGACCTCTTAATGAAAGGGACAATGAAGATTACATAACATCCATTAAGAAAGATTTGAAGAAATGTTTTGAAATGATTAATTTGGGACATCTTCATTATTACTTAGGAATTGAAGTGACTCAACATCCTAAGTACATATTCATATCTCAGAAAAAGTATGTTGGAGAACTGTTGAACATATTTTGCATGACAGAATACAACCCTATATCAAATCCAATGGAACAAAAGTTGAAGCTCACATCGAGTGAAGGAAAAGAATTTGAGGACACAACAAAGTATTGACAACTTGTAGGAATCCTTATATACCTTACCACTACTAGACCATATATTTCTTATGTTGTTGGCATTCTTTCCAGATACATGCACAAATATTGTGAAGGACATTGGTTTGCAACAAAAAGAGTTCTAAGGTACTTGAAGGGGACTCAAGACATTGGACTCAAGTACACTAGGGTGGAAGACTTCAAACTCATTGGGTACATTGATTCAAACTTCAATGGCGACAAAGAGACATGGGTGTCCACTTCTGGATACATAATGAGTCTTGGATAAGTAGTTATTTCCTGGATATCACACAAACAATCAGTTCCAACAGATTAAAAAACAGAAGTAGAATATGTGGCAACTGTAGAACCAACAAAGGAGATTGTGTGGCAAGGGGAAGATACTTTAATATTTGTAGGAGAAGTAAGAAAATTACACTCCCTTACCGATTGAAAACAATTTTGCAATCAAGTTGGTTAAGAGCCCCAAATTCCATGATTGATCCAAGCACATCAACACAAAGTACCATTTGATTCGACATCATGTACAGGTCAAGACAATTCATCTACGACATTATTCTACAAATGATCAAATTGTTGACATCTTCACCAAAGCACTTGGATGAGAAAATTTTGAAAGATTTAGAACCATGCTCGGACTCACAAAGACCCCTTCAGATTAAGAGGGGGAATGTTGGAAACCTAATCCTTGGATTATGGTTTCATAGTTTATGTAAATATTGTATATATAATATGAACATGAAGAGTCATGTAGGAAGCTCAAAGGGTTGGTTAGAAGTTGAAAATCAACCACCACATCAATGTATAAATAAATTCTTTTGGTAATGGAATAAATGAATCGGGAGTTATTCATTTCAACAATTCCAAAGGGGGAGATTGACAATTAAGCAAGGGCTAGATTCAGGAGACCTCAATATTACTCTATGTTGACATCAATGTCAAAGGGGGATATTGTTGTACATAGGGTTTCCATTGATGTAAAGGAGTATTGGAATGTACACATGTATGCCCATGTGATGCCAGTTTGAAGAAGTATATACAACAAGGTTTACAAAAAGGAACATGTGCACAAGGACCAACAATTCATGGGAACTCACCCACACAAAGTAAGGACATGGAGCTAGAATTGTGTTGTGGCTCTTTAAATGGTCTTTAACCCATATAATATTTTGAAGCAGTCGACTTGAAGGACTAGATAATCAAAGGAGGATATTGTATAAATAAGTGAAGCGCCCTCCTTGTTTGTGTGGGGAGTTGTGTGAAGCTCAAAAACATGGAGTGAATAGAGGGGGGTTCATGGAGAGCAATAACTAGTTGATCTGGTGCAGAGCGGTTGCAAAGTTGCAGTTGAAACAATCGTAGTTTCGAAGACAAAGGTGTGCATGGTTGCAACATAATGGATAGTAGCAGTTCAAAAGACAAAGGTGTGCATGATTGCAGCACAGAGAAATGTCGTAGCTTCGAAGACAAAGGAGTGCATGGTCGCAACACAATGAATAGTCACAGTTCAGTAGACAAAGGCATGCATGATGTTAACACAATAAATAGTCACTCCATAGTGAATGAAGTAAACAAAGTTGTATAAAAGAGTGTATGCTACAGTATCGTGAATAAAGGGAGTGCAAAGTTGTAGTTGGAATAAGTCACAACTTTGAAGATGAAGGGTGGAGTAGACTGATGTGTGAAGTCACAATACTTGATGAAACAGAGTAATTAAAACAATATGGCATCATTACTACAAATCCAACAGAACTTATCATGGTGGTAGGACAAGGCAAGGGGTGTGAGTTGGTGCTCACAAGAGGTTGGTGTTGGAAAATACAGGGAGTTAGCACTTCCTTCAGATTAGTGTCTGAGAAATTCGTGAGTTGGTGCTCACAGGAGGTTGGTGTTGGAAAAGAAAAGGAGTTGGTACTTCCTTCAGATCGATGTCTGAGAAATTTGTGAGTTGGTGTATAGGAGGTTGGTGACTCCATCTAGTAGGTGCTAGAAAATACAAAGAGTAGTGCTCCTCATGAATGTAATTTTTGCATGACTTAACAAAGTTTGTGGTTTTGTCCTAATTGGGTTTCCATGTAAAATATTTGATGCACTACATATTCCTTGAATGGTATTTTTAATGATTAATGTTCTATAATGCAATTAATGTTTTAATTGTTGAAATACTAATTCACCCCACCCCCGCCCTCCCCTGCTTCAGTGTTTCCAACAGGTAGGAAACTTTACCCATTGTGTATTTGCTGCTCTCAAATGCTTGAGAAGCCATGAAATGGTGTCACAAGAGGCTCTTTAGAAGCATACAATAGATTGGAATCTTCCTGTTCACATTGAAGAGAACTGTAAGGGTTGGGTACTTGAAGGGATTGTTAAGCAGAGAAAGAGTACACCTTCCTTATGTTGTGTGGGGCAATGGAAGAAACTTCCATTAGTGGGGTGACTAAATGATATGCATGTAGTGCTATGTGCTGAGAAAATTGGTTGCATGAGAAAATGGGTTTTGGGAAAAGAGAGAGAAGCATGCATGTGTTTCCTTTTCTCGATGTCCTTATATCCCGACTTGGGGTTGGTATCTACATAGGATACCCATTATTGGGTGGAAAAATTATGTTACACATCCAATTGTCAGGATATTCTTCTATTAAAACATAAGTATTTTCTATGTCTATGAAAGTGAAATGACTATATTTACATCCAATTATGAATATGATGTTTCATGCATGATGTATGTGAAGTACAATTTTAATTATATTGTGTTTTATATTCATGCACCTAGACATGCATTTCTTAATTTATATTTCCCATGGGTGGTTTTAATTAATTATGAATCTGAAAGTGACCCATGGGGCAAAATTTAGAAACATGAAATATAGCTACCCCCTCCTAGAGTTAGAATCATGAATGAGGATGCTACAATATATAATATGTATATTATTTGAGCAATTATGCTTTCTTGTTGTATCAAAAACTTTAATTTTTACATCTAAGTTTAATTTTCCATTATTTTAACTTGCTTCTAATAGAATAATGTTTTAGTCTCAAATGTGGTTAATTTTGCAATTGTGTAATCACACTATGTTGTCCCCTTCGGAGCAATTTTGTCATGTTATTAGAGCTTATCACTTTAAATGGTTTCCCTTGAATACCTCGTAGTTCAATTTCCTTTCCTTTTGAGGAGAATCTCATGAAAAGTTCATGGACATTAAGAGCCATTATTCCCAGTGATTATAACCACTAGACCCCTAGTACAACATCAACACTATCCACTTGGATTGAAATCATTAGACTATCCGATAAATAATCCCCCATAATAAGCCTACTACTATGGCACTTCTTTAAACAATTTATGGTACCTCCATTTGCAATCATGGGTATATAAATCAATTGAGAAGTTTGGAAAATTTTCAATTAATGAAGTTATGGGTACTACCATATTCAATCAACATTGTTACCTTTTTCCTTTTTGATCCCTTTACCTTGAGATTTTGAGGAGTGCTAATGTTGACCAATGCATGATAATACACGGTTGGAGTAATATCTTATAGATATACCTCTTGAGATTTTTCTTGTTCTAGATCTTCTTCCTCTTCATAATCTATGTAGAATAATTTATTCTCATTGAACTTATTCCCCTTACTATACTTGTTGTCACAATTGAAACATAGTCCCTTTTATCTTATTTCCTCCACTTGCTGATGAGTCAACCTTACATGAAAAGTGAGGTTGGGGGGGGGGGTATTTCCCTCTCTATAGGTGTTAGTAGTAGACCCTCTAGTAGCCATATTTTTAATTTCAACTTCCCTTGCCAAAGTAAAAGAAATTTCCAATGATTTAGGTTCAAAGAGATGTACCTATTAATGGATTGAAATGACACAAGGTCAATAGTAGTGGTTCTCCCCGGTAAGAAGTACCAACTAGACCTCAAATCATTTTGAGTAGGGAACCCATTTGGATTCTGGCCTGACAACCATTACTTATCTGGTTTCACCAATTGCGGCCCTCTCCACCATTTATGGTTTTATAATTAACAGATGAAATGCAATATGATCTAACCCAATGCAACAGTTCCTATACTAAACTAACCTATCCCAGTTGGGAGCAAGATTAAAAGGAATGAGAAGTGAATGACATTGATACACATATTATGAAAACATGCAACTATAAATTAGACATGTATAACAACTACAAAATAAACATGAACATTCGAGTAGTCACAGTATCATGATATTTTGCATCCACAAATCGTAGAAAGCAAATAACACAGAAAACATAAACAACATAAATATATAACTGCATGAATAATCCACCAGTAATCAAGAACAATATTACTGCGCATAGGCAAGATACAAAGAAGGAAATAGTTCCAAAACATTCATCCACACCATAGCCATAATCTTGTGCAAAACTTCTCCAACAACCCGTCTATTCATTCATAGAAATAGTTCTTATCAAATGAGCAGTACAAGGTACCGCCAAAAAGTCCATGGCTTCTCCCCCTTCACAGTTCATCAATAGTACATGAAAAAGTTCGACAGAAAAAATCCCCTTATCATCAAATGAGATTACAACATATAATCTAAGGCTAGGTGACCCTTTGCCTTCCAAATTTCCTTAAGACTTTTTCAGTTCTTTTAATAAATTTATAATGAAATTGATTTAATTCACCCTTAGGAAACCTTTAGCATTTCTCTAATTTTTCCATTAGTGAACTTTGTCACTTAGTGGAATTTGGATTCATGTGACACGTTGACTTTGTTGACTTCTTATTATAGAGGGCTTCTCCATTAGAGTCTTCAAAAAATGATGGCTTGACATCGTTGGTTGAACATGGTCTCCCTTGTTGATGGTTATTGTGCTTGCTTTCACATAGTGATCTTGGTCAGTCCAAATTCAACTTTCTCTATGGTCATTATGAATGCTTGTGATCACCATTCAATATATGAGAGATTGCACATATATCACAGAGGGAAATTGTAGTAAACCAAGTTAACAATTCTAAAAAGCTAAAAGTGTCGAAAATGTGACATTTAAACCAACTTACCAAATATACTATATCTCTACGCTAATTGAGAATTTAAAATGAGATCGATTTCAATTGAAAATCATTATGATCAAAATTATACTGGAATTCATTCACTATAATTCTGACCTTAGTTTACCTTTGAATTTTCCCCGAACTTTCTTGCACTTGCTAATTTTTCCATATTCCTTAATTATCACAACGATGCTTTAAAGTCCATTTTGGGGCTTGTAGAATTTTTCTAAGGTTGCTCATCTTCATTAGAATCATCTCTACAAATTTAGACTTTTATCTTTGCTCTGTTTATTTTCTATAATTAGTTTTCCAAAGTCTATTGTAAATTATGCACTTTTTGAATTAAACTTCGGAAAATTAAAGAAAACTAATTAGAGGTCCACAAATTGTAAAATTGAGTTTATTGACCATATCAAAGCTTAAGAGCATATCTTTGGCTTTAGAATTATTTTTTGAGCTTAATCCTGTTTTCTAGGAATTATTTAGTGAAACATTAATAAAATGCTTAAAAAATAGGACAATGCATTTTAAAATTGATTGATCATGGATTTACTAATTTGAAGTATTTTGTTGCCTCTCTATGATCCAAAAACCTTAACTAATTTAATTCTTTATGTCCAAAATAAAAATTATCCCTAATTATCCCTAATTAGCTTAATTTAGCAAGATGATTCAAAATTGACAACTAAAGAACTCAATTGATGAGTCCAACAAGTTAACGGTATTGAAAAATGTCCAATAATACAATCATCCTTGAAAAGTTTCCAAAGTGATGGCAAATGAAAGCTAGCAGACCTAAATTTCTCTTAACCAACCTGAATACTGATCAAAGTCCTCTTCCACAATCTTTATTCCACATTTCTACCTTTCTGCAATCTCGAGTTTCCGCAACTCTATCCTTCCGCAATATGTATGCTACCTTATTAGGTAAACTTGCACTAGGTATTAAATCAATATGATGACTAATACTTCTCACGGGGGGTAAAGCATTTGGTAACTCATCCACAATGATATGAGCATATTCATCTAACGAAATTCTAGCTTCAGTAGGCAAATCAATTTATAGAAGTTAAAATTACGTTTGGTTTACCAACACGAGCAAACTGTAGCTCATCCTCCTTCTTAACCTCTTGCAATAGTTCCTTCCTTATCATCAACAAAATATTCAACCCTGAACTTTCTGGAACTGGTTCATCCTCTAATGGTGACAATGTATGTCTTTTTCCATCCTTTTCTAGAGAATAAGTGTTCTTTCTCCCATCATGAACAAATTTTCTGTCATATTTATGTGGCTTCCCTAAGAGTATATGGCACACATCCATAGGCATTATATAACATAATACTACATCTTTATAAGTACCAATTTGAAACTCCACATTGCACTTCTCATTCACCAAGGGTTGATGTCCTTTCTGCAACTAGGACACTTTATAAGGAGCTGGATGTTTTATCCTCTCCAACCCCAACTTCTCTACCATCTCAGTGTAGACCAAATTATATGTACTACCATTGTCAGTGACCATCTTACAACACTTACCTTGTGACTTGCATTTAGTCCTAAACAGACTCTTCCTCTGGGCTGGTTCATGCACTTTCTTCTCTACGTTTACCAAAACTCTTTTGAGCACAAGAGATTCTCCTTCCCCAAAAGAATTATTCACCTCTTTTGCTTCTTCATTAGACTCCTCATGAGCCTCATCAATGTTTGCATTCCTATGAGCTGCAGGATTATTACTTGGGCACTCCCATGACATGTGTCCAATTTATCCACATGTATAACACTTCACTTCTCTATTTCTGCCTCTACCTCCTCTGAATCCTCCTCTTTAGGGTGTGTGACTACTAGATCCTTCTACATCATCCTTAGAGATCTGAAATTTACCTCCTCTATTTGGAGAACCTCTAGATGAACCTCTCCCTCGATTCTTCTGGTTCTGTCTTCTTAATAATTTTTCTTCTACCCTTAAGGCTGACTGAGAAGCATCTTCAACAGTCTTCAAATTCAATAAACTAATCTCATCTTGTATTTCAAACCTCTCCATTTATATATATGGCCACTCTTTCTATGTTCCCTTGTATCTGTCCAACTCTGATTCTCAACTTAAAGAATTCTTCAGTATATTCTTTAACAGTCATACGCTTCTGTCTAACATTCTGTAATTGTCTAATGAGATTCAACTGATAATACTTATGCATAAATTGGCTTTTAATTTTAGATAACATTTTATCCCAATAATGGATTTTGGACTTGCCTCTTCTTTCTATGTCAATATGAAGTTCATCCCACGAGATAGTTGCATGTCCCTTTAATCTGGTCGCTGCATACCTCACCTTCTTTTTATCTTCAATTTCTTCGAAGTGAAAATACTTATGTAAAGCATTGATCTTGTCCATGAGTTATTCAACATTGAGATTACCTTCATACATAGGAACTTCAACTCTGGGTCTGTTACTAGCCTTCATCAACATCTTCATCACTTTTACTTCTTCTTGCTCCTCTTCAGAAGATTCTCTTCATCACAGGTGTATGTATTCTCATAATTTTTTCTCTCCATAGTTTCCATCCTATCTTGGAGTTCTCTTAATTCCCTTTGGGTGTCTATCTCCATAGCTTGTCTTCCTCAAACATAGCCTACAAGAACTCCACATGCTTGTCCTTGTATCTGCACAGTCTTTCTACAAGCTCTGATATGCTCCAATACCAAAACTGATGGAAAATGAAAGCTAGTAGACCTAAAGTTCTCTTAATCATCCCGAATACTGATCAAAGTCCTCTTCCACAATCTTTATTCCACAATTCTGCCTTTCCGCAATTTCACCTTTTAGTAATCTTGAGTTTCTGCAACTCAATCCTTCTACAACTGATTCTTTCTGCAAGCTTCGTTCCGCAGGGCCTTTTCCACAAGGTTCTTTTCTGTAATTATGTGGATTGTGAAATGCGGGTTCACCAATTTTCACTATCGAACTTCAGCAACTTTGCGACCCACAACGTCCTTTCCGCATGCGGATTGCAGATCTTTCTTCCCACTTATTCCAAAGTTGGATTCCATAGTTCTATCTTTCTGAACCATCGATTGTTTGCAGACTCACTCCCGATCGTCGATTTGTTGCAGTTTGCGTATCTCACCTTCACACTTGCAGATATTCACTTCTCTTTTGCGGAAGTTAACCACAACCGTTGATCTTCTGAATTTCACATATTTTGAGATTTTACTGTGACAATTAGATTAATCCATGGAATTATTAATTCGTGATGCGAAAACGACTCTATGCTATTGTGGATTCTTCAATGGTTAGTCGAATCATCAAATTGCCCACGCACATAAACACATAGACTTTAAAATCATGTTTCTCTGGTTATTGAAGAAGACATTAAATATATAAGAGCACACACAGGGATTCAAACCTTTGTTCTTCCAATAAACCAACACGCTTAGAGACTCTTTATTATCCTTTCTCTATGCACCTGCTTATACATTATATCTACTACATTCAAATAAAGCTTTATCACCCTGTCAAATCCGAATAGGTAGGATCTAAACGCCTAATAAAATAAATTCTACAACAATCCTATCCTTGAATAATTTCTCATAGGGTTCAAGGATACTAATGGAAAATTGTAAATTATTACAAAATAAAACTAATCCTATCCATCTAACAAGGAACCCTATCCTTCTAGAAGCCATTACATGGAATGAACTGCTTATTCATCAAACATAAATATTATAGTTCGATGCTCCTGCATCACAAAGAGCTCAAAATCTCATGACTTTTAAAAAGTAACAAATTACTATAAACATAAAGAATTGAAAAAAAAAGTAAATAATTCTCATATTGGAATGAAAATTTTATCATGAGTCTTCTACAGGTCTTAAGACTAAACAAAAAAAATTGGTCCAAATATGATGAATAAAACTCCCGAAAATGGAAAAATCGCTATTTCAGGAGGTCTCGAATGGGATTTATTAAAATAGAATGATGGGTATGGATACAAGAGATTAAATATGTAAAATAACAAATACTAAAAGTACGTATTAATTCTTTAAAAATAATTCCATAACCTGCTCTTGTTTTTTCCCGCTTTTGAATACAAATAGAGGAATAAATGACAATTTTCCAAAAGAGGAAAATGTTAAAAAAAGAAAGCATAGGAAATGTTATGGTTGAGCCTATAAGTCTAAGTATTCTCCTTGACTATCCATTTATACCTTCAAATAATACCACCAATGAATAGTCTGCAAAAAATCCATCACGAATCCATTCAAAACTCCAAAAGCTATGCCTGGAATGTACATGAAATGAAGCTTTACCCTCTTCCTCCTTTAATGGATTTGGCTCCCTCCCTCATACTCAATAAAAAAATGTTTAAGTTTTTGTCTCATACATCTATCCCTCTAATAAAACTAGATATACGGCCTCATGTGTTGAAAGAGATGAGTTTTCTTCATCCATACTCCATGAGATGGGGAAAAAACTCTTCTGATTCCATAGTGTGGGCCAATGAACACCTCTTCAACCTCTTCCACTTCCAATAGGATTTATGACGAAGCACCATTAGTCACTTGCAAAGGAATATCCACAAACCTATCATGTCATAAGGGAATATTCCCCTTGGAGCACATTTAGGCTCACTTAAGGCTAAACTAGGTTATTTCATTATTAAGCAGTTAATTAATCCAAAAATTAGCCAATGGGAGAAGGCACGCCCTACTTAGCTATATAAGTGGATTCCAAGTGATTTATAAGAGCATGTAAATCATGATTACACTCCATATCACCTTATTGGGGTGACCTCCTTTCTCACCCCACATTGGTGCGCCCTCCTTTACTTATATAGGCTAATTAGGCCTCCAAAGGGACTTCCATCACTTTGTCACATTTTTGCTCCCCTTTCTATTGATAAGTGATAAGATCCTTCCTTAGATGAGGTTCATGAAATTATACCCATTTATACCAAGTGAACCCTCTAAATATTTTGCAATTATAATCTTTATTTAACCAAATATTAGCCTCCTTAGATTGCCATGCCAAAACTAGGTCTTGTGATTGAAAAGTTGATAAATCCCTCATATTTTATCAGAATAATGAACCATTTGATATGTTTGAAATATTATACATAGGTATAAATGACACAATCATTTGTTACCCATAAAATTCATTTTGTCCTTGCTTCAAGTTTTCCACAAAGGCCCCACCCTCGCTGGTCACATAACTAGCAAAACAAAAAGATGGTAAAAAGTCAACTCAAACAATGGAATCAAAATCAAAGCAAGGGGAACATGAAACACATATAGAGATGCTCAAATAATGTGAAAACACATTCCATCATGCACAAAAAATACATGATAAACCAAAGTTAAAGTTGAAATAAGTTCTTAGAAAGAAGTCTTCAAAATTAGCCAGGCAAGTCATAACCATATAGGAAGTATTTGAAATAATTCCAAGCTAGTATCAAGAATAAAAAGAGTCCAAACCACTCATTCCATAATATTCCATCCACCGACCCTAATTCTCAACAATAGATACTCAAAAACCCTAAAACTTGAATGACGACCCCTCCTTTTTCCTTTTAAGTCATAACGTATCGGATAACTTCTTCCCTTTATATTGCAACATAATGGCGGTCTTCTGAGTTTTGTTGTACTATGCATCGATTCCTTGTAAGTTTTAAATGCGTAATGTATTAGCAAGAGATAGAATTTTTATGTGATCATCGACATGATTTAGAGCTTTCCACCATAATGGTCGACATAGTTTTGAGTTTTATGGCACAACGATTGGTGCAAACATGGGTTTCACACTGCAAAAATTTGGCAGTCTTTGAACCCCCCCCCCCACAACGGTCATTGGATTTCTGATTTTTTGTGCACAATGGTCGGCATGTTTCTTACTTACTTACTGCAACTATTGGTGGGTTTCAAATTTCTTTGCACAATGTTCAACGGATTTATGGTTTTTTTGCCGCAACTATCAATGGGTTGCTCACTTCCTCACCTCAACTATTTCAGACTTATCCATTTTTGGAAAAAAACTTGTAATGCCCCACCATCTCTTAAACACGAGCCTTTAACCTGACAAATGACTTATGAACCAAGCCTTAGATGGATACTTGACAAGCTAAGTAGAAGGAACCAGGATTTTCAATGAGATGAACAAATTTTTTGGAGGAATCTACCCCATTCTCTCATAGAGAAAATGGGGAAGGGTTGCAAGCACAATAGATAGTTTGTGTGCAACTTTCAAAATTAGCAAGGCAAGGCAAAATTATGATTGGAAGATAATGATTGGGACCAAGCATAAAATAATGAGGAGCAATGTAAGTACCTCAAAATTGACACTTGGAACATTCAATCAACTACTAAATCCCTATCATTGGTTGTGTCAAAGCAAGTCATCAAAGAAGAGGAAAACCATTTAGTCAACATAGTCTAAATAACTCATTCAAGGACAATAATATCATAGATGAAGTTATCGTGAAGGTACTGATGGGAATTCAAGCAATCAAACTTCATTTAGATTAATCATCAGTTACATATTAATCTAAATGACACTCACAAACCCACAATTTAGCATTTGGGGTGCCTAATTTTTTTATTTTAAGATCAAGAAATGTAGAGGAGGTAGTTGTGGCCACAACAATCGGTGAACCACTAAAAGCACTGGTTATCTCTAACAAAACCATCTAAATACATTTATTCATCTAAGTGTTAAAGGTAAGATCTTCGGATGAGCATAGTACTTCCTGTGTTCATGGGTAGCACTTCAATAGATATTCAAAATTTCAATAGGATATGAACCAATAACAACAGATGTAAGATAATCTTATGGATATTCTCTAGTAGCTAGAGTATTGATTTCATTTACCTAGCTTAAGTTCAAATATGCTTTGGCCTGAGAAAAACACCACATAGTAGAAATCATAAGTTAAACAAGTGCTTAAATTTTTCTCCTCACTTCTTATACCGAAGGCATGGATTGTTGCTCGCAAGCGTTTATAGCCTCAACAGAGTTGCCTATTAAACCTTTTTTACATATGAATGCTCTTGTATATGTATATAGATATTTTCTTTCAATCTCTTAGAGGTTTCTACTTTTGCAATGAGTAAATGGGGGAACAGATTCAATAAGCCCCTTAGAGGCATGGGGTTGTATTTAGAGTCATTTTGATTTGGTTATGCACTTACATGACTCAAATTCTATCCATGGATTGAGCACTTGAAAACATCATAGGATATAGTCAATTAAGCGCATGAAGTAGACAAAGCTCACCATATGATAACTAAAAGACACCTAGAGTCTCAATAGTTATTGTTCTTGTGTAAGCTCTTCCAAATCTGTCAACATTCCACCATGATAAGGATCCACTGTAAACTTATGCATAACTTGTAAGAATTCTTAGATGAAATGTTGTGGTGTTAATTAAATATTAGTATATGTCTCCACAATGGTGCCACCACGTAGACCCTAATTATTGACACCCCCAACAAATTAAGCCATGAGTTTTGAATGACCCTTCATGTAAACTAATGCCAAATGTTTCGACTTATAAGTTTGAGCAGAAAATCCTTGACAAAACTTAAGTCAAGGGAGAGGGATATGTACAATAATAGTAATCCTTCCAAAGGAATGACTACACCAAATGAGAGAAATAAAATTCATTAAAGTATTGGCTAGAAATAAGAAAAAATAAAAGTAGACTAATAACTTAATATTAAAGCTCAATTGGGAGCAACAATTGTATAAACTCAATCTTTTCAAACTCTCCTTCAAAATGGGAGTCGCAAGTAGCAAGACTAAAAGCAAGCTCAAGTTCAAATCATAAATCCAACCCCAAACTGTATGAAATAACACAAAAGCATTATGTCATGGGAAAAAGGTCAAGAAACACATCAAGCTATATTACAAGCATTACTCCCTTTGACATTCCATTGCTGAAGTTGATATAGTATTTTAACATCCTATGCAAAGCACTTGCTATTCATCTTCTTCTCTTTTTTGTGTGATCAAACCACATATTGTTGGTTCCCCAAACTTCTCAAGCACACTTCTCTTTCCTCCCAATTTGATATTATGATGGTACTAGGCTCAAATTTGTCTCAAGAGGAAGAAAATTAAGCTCCCCTAATGGGGGTAAGGTTATATTTGGAAAAAAATTGAAGGAATCTCAATATTTCAATTTTTAGAGCATCTTCTAGGAAAAACATGTAGAAAATCAAGGATGGCTCAAGGGATACTTCTTGTTTAAATTGCAAATTATTCCATTACAAGATCTTGTTTATTAAAATTGCAAAAATTAGGATTCATATTGTTTCAAGGTTACTCAAGCAACAATGTAATTGAAAAGAAAATATTTAGGGCTTAATTTCTAAACAATACGTTATTGAATATTTCCCTAAGTGGTAATCATTCTGATTAAAATGTCTCCTTAGTTTTTCATAAGTAGACGAGTCTCCATCCAATAGATACATGTCAAAATCAACGCAAAGAATGAGGATGGTATTATTATAATATAAACAAAGAAAATCATTCAAATAAAGTCATGTTGTTCTTACCTTTCAATTATTGTGCATAGATAACAAAGTTCTCGTTGAAAAAATAACCTTGTCAATAGATGAAATGTTCTGAACCAAATTATTCATTGCAATCTTAAGAAATATGTAATTCAATTGATAAAAGCTAGGTCTAGGAGATCAAGATGAATTGATAAAACAAAAAGAAAGTAAGTTATTCTTCACACAAAAATGTATCCTTATACTTGACTTCCCTCCAAACTAATGGGAAAATTTGGCAGCTTTGCATGTATGAGTAGTCATGAAACACTAGACATAACTTACTGTTTGAGCTAACATGACAATTATACTCATATGGATGCTTCAATTCTAAATGTGCATCTTACCAATTCTATGAATTCAAGGTTCAATTTGAAAAAGATTGAACTTCTTTTAATTTTCCCGATTTGTCTTGATCATTTCGTTTGTTGATAAAGATTCCTTCTTTGATGGCAACTTAATTTTATTTTAGGACATCTAACAATCTTGGCACAGGAGCTAGCATGATCAAAGTTTCTAATTGATGATCCATGGGATGTCATATCTTATGACCACTTTTCACCCATGTATATTTGATGACTTTACCCCTCAGATTGCGATGGTCGTAAACTTCAATGTAAATGGTGCAATGATCCATCGACCCCTTAAAATTCATCATTATAATGTTTTGCTTTGTGATAACCAATATTCCTTTATGACAAACCAAAACTAAAACCCTTTTTAAGGCCAATCTATCAGTAGAATCAGGCACAATTGAAGTAAAATGCTTAAATTCTTGAAGGCCCAAATCCTTTGTAAGGAGTAGTCAAGTTTTCCACGTGTCCCCTAATTCCTTGACTGATATTTGGGAACGATTTGGCAATTTTACAGTATATATGTTTTGGTTCTTCACAAATGTAAGACATTTCAAGTCAATTCAATAAGTTCCTACATATGCCCTATTTGCAAAATACCTAGCTCAATTGTACCCATGTTTAAAATTAATCGAAGAAATAAATCATCTACAATTGGAAAATATTGAAAGGAGTAGAATGACAATATGAGGGGAAGCTAAGCTATCAAAATAACTTAAATGACTGTCTAGTGTTTTCATTCAAAATGAAAAACTACATGACTCAAACTCTTATTCAGAAAGAAAAAATAAATAAAATGTATACTACACCTAACCTAACCTACACTGGTTCAACAAAGTTAAGTGAAATCATAGAGCTAGTGTAGTGATCGAAGGACTTCCAGTCCCATAGAAAAACCATAGTCATGCTTACATTTGTAGGATTGATGCATTGCATGATACATTATCGAAAAATTATAACAGTCTAAACTCTATTCACAACATAAAGAATGTCGTATGTGTTTTGTCATGGAAACTTTTGATAGAATGAAGAGTCTAACCAAGTCTCAATAATGTCATGAAAACCATAAGAGAAGGTATGTAATTCTCATAAAAGTGTTGAAAATGAATAGTGTACCTAATTAGGATGATAACTTGAAAATATAGAATCAATTGTCACGAAGGTTGTCTTGTTATCAGATTTAGAGTGTGGAATAATGATGTGAGGAGCTGTTATAACCATCATCGGATGAAGAAGTGCCTCATCAAAGTTGTCAATGTGATAATCTTGAACTTAAAACTTTTCAACATGAAACATGTCGTCAACAACAAGACACGATGGACTATCATAAAC
Organism: Pseudotsuga menziesii; assembly: GCA_001517045.1. Classification (NCBI taxonomy): domain Eukaryota; kingdom Viridiplantae; phylum Streptophyta; class Pinopsida; order Pinales; family Pinaceae; genus Pseudotsuga; species Pseudotsuga menziesii. The sequence goes on along the minus strand of LPNX010056620.1, from coordinate 866,192 downwards.
AACCTCTTTTTGTTTCACATTGTAAACAGGGTCAGTGTTAGTCTGAGTTTTATAGAAAGCATTCATGAACAAACTCCCTTCCTCTTTACAATCCTTAAATTAAACAACAACTATTTCTAAATGCCCCCCTGATCGCTGTTTATTATACTAGAATCATAACCAGCGTAATTTATTGCACACAAATTTTCAATTTTTCTTTGAGAGTTAATATCTGCAAATAAATTTGAATACAAGGAGTAAAAATTTTCAGAAGATACATTACTGAAAGTTTCCCCATCATTATTCGATAAATTATGTTCAATGGAAACACCAGTAAAATTCTGATTTGATAATAATTTATTTGTCCAAATGAGAGAATTATGTTCAATATACATTTTAGCATAAAAAGATTCATCATCAACAATCACATCTTCAATAGCTAGACCATTCATCTTCTTAGCAAATGTTGATTTATTTCCTTTTATAGTTTCGATTAGTGATGTTTTTTCATTAAGAAACTCCAAAGCACTAACCGTAGGCATATTTTGATTATTCCATTCTTCTTGATCAAAGAGGTTATAAGGACAATTCACTTCTAAGTCACGTTCTAGTGTATCCAAAACAACATATGTATTCACACGTCCTAAAATTTCCTCACATATTCTTTCATTTAGTTCATTCACTGTTACAGTGGAAATTACTTTATGTGAATCTACAACAAGACATGTATTTTGTAAATTTGGGTTGTTTTGGAAATTGTTGTTCTCTAGATTATTTTGTCCATTAAAATTTGATATTTCTTGATCCAAGGGTCCTGTTGGAGGATGACTATGTGTTGCTGCTGCAACCACTACCCCAAAAAATTTCCATGTTTTAGGGCCCCCCTTTAATTTCTTAGCTTTTGGTTTTACTTAGACTTTTTCTTCCCTTTGAAAATTGTTGTTCATGACTTGGTTTTATTTTTTGTTAAGCTGAAGGGGTTTTACTTTTTTATACCAAGTATGAAAACCATTTTGATTCGATATGTCAATTTTTTTTTTGGTCTTTTCGCCGACACAACAGATATTTTATGCTCTTCCTTCTGACATTTTTAAGACGATTTAACGATGATCTTTTTGACTCGATGTATCGGAAAATATCTGTGTTTTTGCTGACGTAGCAGAGTGGTTTTGGTTTTTTTAAGTCTGACGCTTTGTTGTGTTTTTTATGAGTTTTTGGTATGATGCATCAGAAATAAGTTCATCTTTTGAACTTTCATTTGATGAATTTCCAACCACGGTTGAGATTTTGTGTTGCGGTGTTTTAAACCTTGGTCAGAAATCGTTTTGCGTTCCAACTGACATTATCAGCAAAGTCTTGTCTTTGTAGCCGACATTCTCCATCAGTTTGTTTTAGCTGGAAAGGGGCAATAGCAGTGGATATCTTTTCCATTTGGTGCTGATGCTGTCAGATCGTGTAAGCTTGTGCTACCGATCATTTTCTTGCGCTGTAACGTCAGGAGGGTCATGCAAAAGCATCAATGACTGATCTTTCATAGAGAGTGTCGATAGTTGTGGCAGGATTATGCTTTTTTGAGCCACCACAGTCGGAGGTTTTTCACTTAGCTCGCCAACACAGTTTTGCCGATGGTTTTATATAGGTGCCAAACAACGTTCCTTCACACTTGTGCGACGTAAAGACTTCACCGAACACATTAAGTGTTTTCCCCGTGCTTTCCTATACATATCCTGTGGGATTCATTGCCATTTTCATGATGTGTTTGCAAGTGTTAACATTTGTTAAGGTCTGTGGAGCTTACCCATTTTGAGCGTCCGTTACGGTTGTTGAAAACTATGTAGAACCTACCGTTCTGAGCGTGCACCTACCAAAAATTGCCACCTCGAGTCTTCATAGAAGTTGGTATCGAGTTTTTTTTCGACCAACCATCGAACTATCCTTGCCAGGTAGGATACTATCCCACCGTGATTTGTTTAATGGGTTGAGTGGCACTTCTTTGGATATTTGTGTTTAGTTTTCATTTTGCAAAGCTAGGGTTGTCATGTTTGTCATCAGTTTTAAAGGCCCTCTCCTCATCCTTTTGATTTGTCTTAAGCAAGCTTTTTGACTCATCCGTCTAGCTAACTTTGGTCATGGTATTATTTTCTACCTACCCCATCCGTTTCCTGCCTTGCCGTTCATACATGGCTTTCTCACAGTCCTAGGTGTGTAATGATGAACCTAGGATGGCTCTAGTTTTCTGCCAGCCTTTCCTCGACTGTTATTATCTGTTTGCGGCAATAGAGGTTGTCGAAGCCATAGGGATCTAAAATCCTTGTTTTTCATCTAGTTTCGTAACCTAGGGTTTTAGATAGAAGAGGTTTCCCTAGTGGTCGACAGATTGGCACCACCATGTTCTTCTGTTTGGTTTTGCGGGTCATAGATCTCCTAGAAAGGTTGTGCATAGATTACGAAGATGTTTCGGTCAATACATTGGATTGTGCTTAGGGAACAATAAGGTTTAAGCTTTCGGCACCTCAGATAGATCTTGCATTTGAACTAGGGTTATTCGCTCAGTTTTGACCTTGCATTAGGCTTGGATTTTGGTATTATGCGAGGTTTTACATGTAGAGTTGTTTTCTCACAGCTAATGACGATATGGTAAAACACTGGTCAATATTGTTCTAAAAATAAATGGTTTGTTAGCAGACAATGATAACTTTCTTACATGCATTGCAAGTTTTACAGTATCTCTTCATTTTTTTTGTGCATGAATATATACGGTTTATGATCATAAGGATGCTAAGACAGGTTTGGCATGTTTTCTACAAGCTCAGTCTGCATCCGATGCCATGCCTAAGAAAGACAAGAAGAAATCTAAAGTCACTGAAGAAGACTCAGACCTAGAAATCACGCCTCAAGTAGAAATATTTTATGAAGAAAATAGATCTGTGACGGGAACCAAGCCTGAATTCAAGTTGATCTGATCCCGGGGGGGAGCCTGGAAAGTCATCGAACCCGCTCGAAACAATCGGGACCAATAGGATCATTTTTCTGAGGTTAGTGCAAGTGAACACGAGCATAGTATAAGTGTGTAACATAGAATCATCCACATGAAAATGAAAAATGATTCAAGCACATTAGGGACATGATTTGATTACGGAGTTCACCAGATCTCCTGGCTACGTCTCCGGGCCTACTCCAAAATAGAGTGACCAGTCCATTGCAAAGATGCACAAATACATAAGATACATCACAATAGATTCACCTGCAGAGTCTTCATCATCTGTTCGTCTCTACCACCGCACCATAACTGCCTCTGATGGGTCACATAAGTGCACAAGCTATAGGACTCAATCGAAGACTGCAGAAATCAAGCAAGCAAATGCCTGCCTCCTTTGTGTCGAGAAGTTGCCAAACTTGGACATGAAGATATTTTCCTAATGTAGCCAATCACACTCTTTCAATTGACTCTATGAGCCACGAACCTCGAGCGGATCAAAGACTTGCATAATGTTGCAAATCACACTCTTTCAACTGACTCTACGAGCCATGAACCTTGAGCTACGCCACACTATCTTCTGCAGGATAGTCTCAATAGACGACAATATGTTTGCATGACAAGTGCATCAATAAAACCAAAGTCACACTCTTACCAACCAATCCCTTCACCTTTGTCCTTCGGGATGAGAGTGTAGATGGTCGCTACTTGCCTTCAAATGCAAATTGAAATGTTGCCTCCTCGAACTGACTCTGCTTCTTTGTCTCCTATGCTGGATCACCTTCAGACATGATGGAGCTATGCTTGCTCTCTGAGTTGGTACTACAAGGTTGGAGCCTCTCCATGAGCTTCTCCAATGGAGACCCCCATTGGGGCCTCTCAGATGCTTGCTTCCTCTATGGGCTACATCTCTCCAAAATTGAGCTCTCTTCAAATGCACATGACAAGTGCTTAAATAGGAGAAGCTACTCTTGGTGGCATGATACATGTGATTCTACAAATTCGGATTAGTTACAAATTGGTTTGGATTTTAAGAACATAAACCAAAAATATGGTTCATGCCCACATGCCCATGGGTTTTCACATTTAGTTACTTCCCCATAATGACATTTACAAAATCCAACAATAATCCATTACATAACAAAATCCCTTTTTAAAATAGCATGTTGGTTTTTCAACCATAAACCAACTTGTTACAACTTCTTTACAAATATGGCATGTTTGTTTTTGGTTACAACCATGCATTAACTTCATAACAACTCAAGGAATAAAATAAATGAGTAATATGTGAGTAATTTTTCCATTCACTTCAAATATTAATCATTTTACAATTTCTCATGAGTAAATGCATGAATGTCCTAAAACTCATTTCAAGCACAAATGCATGCATGCTAGTCATCATGCCACTTCATCATGCCATGTCACCATGCCACATCATCATGCCATGTCATCATGCCACATCAACATGCCATGTCATCATACCACATCATCATGCAATGNATTAGAATGCACTTTTTGACTACCACGTGGCAGCTTGAGGGAGTGCCACGTGGCACTTCAGCCAAAATTTTCCCTGTTGGGGCCAAACTTCAAAACGCAACATCTTTTGCATCTGGAGTCCGTTTGACACGTCGTTTGCACCGTTGGAATCGGCTTGACGAGCTATTCGACATGGTAATATTTTTGTTGCAATATGATGATTTTGAAAAGTGGCCTTTTTAGATCCTCCCGGATCACAAGTGGGGGCAGATATATCATATGCTCCAAGATCGAAATATCCTAGATGCAGGCTTAGAGGATATACCCCTATTTGAAAATAAATTAAGATCATGGATTACAAAAGTATCCACACGACTGGAGCTGTTTCCTTGCTTCGAAGTGATAGGATGGGTTTTGTCTAAGGCTGATGCGAAAGGGTAGATTATGTATAATGTTGAAGACAAAAGTTTTGCCTCTTTTACCCTTGCATTCATAACCAAAGCTTACAATTTGTGAGTTCCAAAGTCAGCATGACCAATGATTGGCTAAATAATCTGACTATTGATTACAGTGGATGTGCGAATATGATGACGACGGAGGGAAAGTCTTTCTGACAAAGGGCATCTGGTGAATATGAGATTGTCAGTCTGCGCACCCCATACAGGTTAGTAGCCCTAATGTTTAATAGGATCTTCAATAGAGCTGATGGGAAATTTACAAGATTGGGTGGATACCACTTATGTAGCATCTAACCATGGAGGGGACTGTGTTCAATTGGGTAGATATCATAGCTAACAATTTGTCCTCCTGTATAACTGCAACACAGGAAGGATTACTCCGGTGGAAGTTTGAGTTCTATATGGGATCATTTTTGATTGACTGTGTACTCTATCTACATCCATTTGAGAATCTAAACTGCAGTTGGAAGGAAGGAAAAGTGCCCATCTATGCAGCATACCAGATTTTATGGGCTCACAAATATCACAGTTTTTACAAGCTCATTTGTGAGGAGTTCTTAATCCCACTTTATCAGTTGATTTTCCTCGAAGAGTGTAAATGCCTGTCTGAGGGTGCTCGAAATGCTTTAATGGAATATGGAGATTATTTCTTTTAAGGAAGAGGGCACCTACTTGAGGATGTATGGAGGAACCAAATCCCTTTCAGTGCTTCCCAAGTATGCCACTGATTATGCAGTACATAAGTAAGCAGTAAGACAACTCTTCTTAGATGGTTTTGGGATTTATTTGTTTGATATGAAGAAGATTGTTTTCCCACTGATGCCATTCTATGTCGGTAGTTATAAGTTTTCTGAGGTTAAAAGCGCACGTTATTTTGTGAAAGATCTAGAAATCTTCCATTTTGGTGAAAAGAGTTTTCTCAAAAATAATGGTGAGCGTAAGGTAGTTGCACACCATGCACTTGTGAAAGTAAACTTTGAGTACTCCGATCATTTTGACAAAGACATTGAATTACATCAAAATTATTGTAATATGACTGCTCTAAACAAGCGTCTCAAGAAGAAAATCATAGTCACAGGAGGCAAAGGTAGCAACAGTGGTACCTCTGAACATAAAAGACAAGAAGAAGAAGCTGCAAAGAGGGAAAAGGAAGAAACAACATGAAGGTTAGTAGAAGGTGCAGGGAAATTGTTGGTCGAAGAAGTGCTGAGAGAAAAGTAAGGAGAAGAAGCTACTAGAAAAAGGGAAGAAGAAGAAGGTGCTAGAAAAAAGGAAGAGGAAGAAAGAACACAAAGGAGTTAAGAGCCCGAGTTGCAGAAATGGAGGCACAAAACAGTTCTTTGGAGACTCTTTTTAAGGCATCAAATGAGAGGAAAATGGATATCACGCCGCTCCTAGAGCACGACCTCTCCCTTAGGAGGAAAATTTATCAAGTGCAGTTAAAACTTGCAGAGGAATTCTACAAGATTAAGCAAGCCAAGACTAGATTACAAGAGATCTCAATAATATCGACTAACTTCAGAACACGAACTCAAGGAATTATGAAAGTCATCCAAGATCAACTGACTTGGTTGGAGACCAATGCAGAACTTCCAGAAAATGCGTCTAAAAAGAGTATAGAGAATTTGCATATCGAACATGAACTCATGGATTTCAGCAGCAAGGTAACTGTTAAACTAGCAACTGCTTTTGGGAAAACGTTGGACAAATGCATGGACTTTTACAAAAGGGTACTTACCATGCATAACAGATGCCATACCTCTGCATCTAAGAGAATTGAGGAATTTTCAGGGCAGGAAGAACATCTAAAGTACCTTCATGACAGGCTGCAAGAAGATGAACTCAATATACAGCAGGTTAAAGGCCTTAATGAGAAAAATAGTAAAAGTTATGGTTGCACAAGCTGCAGGAAGCAATTGCTTGCTTGAAGACTAACTTAGAGTCACTCCACAAAAGGTGGAAAAGATAAAGTCATAGCTAGCTGAGCATGAAGTGTCAGTCAGAATATTAGAACCTATGGACTTCAGGTTCATAACTCCAGATGCAACTATGTGGAAGCAATTCGTGGATGGATTGGTTGGGCCCACCTAGGCTATTTTGTTTTATTCACACGTGGAGAATTTTAAGTAATACTTTGTATTTATTCCATTTTCATAGTGAGCACACTAGAGGACACAATTTTTGTAATCAAAGAGTTAGGGAAGCCCAAAAGGCATGGATAACCAAAAGGCATTTTGCAAATGTATAAGTAAAGGTAGAGTAGAATAGAGAAAGGGACTTTTTATAACACATATATGCTGAAACTTTTTGTAATAAGAACTACTTCTTTTTATAATAAAGAGAACTGAATTTCGCTGGAGGAAGGACTGTATGAGATTCAAAACGGGTTGTGTGGATGGCTGAATGAAGAATTATTTCTGTTTTGGCATGTTGTACAATCTGTGAGATTGTTCTTAACTTGCTGAATTATTTTTGTGTTTATGAATGATTTCATCTGCTGTTAGGAATCTTGTACAACTAATGAGGAATGGATGCTTTAACTTCACACAACTATCTTTGTGTTATTTTTCTGTTGTATTCATGTATTCAGAGTTTAACAGCTATCTGCAGAATTCTATGTGCAAACAATATTGCAGATTACTCGTTCTGATATAAAGTTTTCTCCTCGTGGATAGTTTAGAATAGATTAGATTAGACTAGTTGTTCTTTGCTTTGGGTGATTGAGAGACAATTGATTTATGTAATGCGAGAGGTAGGACCCATGCGCAACTCACTATGCAGCTAACTGCTTGGGAGGTTCTTGTTTTTGAAATCACCTGCATTTAGTATAGGCACTTGCATTTCATTATAAAATATAAAAATTACATAAACGGTGGACTGGGATGCAACTGGTAAAATAGATTTAAGCATTCCTTTAATTCTATTACCTATTCCAAACGATAAACGATCTAATTGGGAAAAGTTATTGGGGAAAATATTTACTATCGGTACCTAGAATTTTCAAGGCATCAACAGTTTTGGCGCTAGAAGGAGGGCCGCTGGTGCATGGCTGGCAGAGGAAAGCTGTTTACTCAGAAATTTTCCACTGGTAATAATTCTGAAACTAGTTTTTTCTGAAGAACAAGTAAACCCTGAAGTAGAAGTTCTAGAACACTTTTACCCTGTCCCATTTGAGGTAGTTAATCACTTAAGAAGACACACAAGGTCTTATGTGAAAATACTTGGAGGGTTGCAGACAATACCTGAGTTACTGAGAAGGGGATCTCCTAGAAGAACACCCACTTACATGGAAGATTCAATTTTGGTGGGAAATTTGGAAGAATTGGTAAATTTGTCCTTACAAGAAATTGTTCAACCACTTGATGAGTTGGGACCAGATTCCCTGGTTTTTTCTCATTTTCAGTCACCTTTGCAGTCACCTATTCAATCTCCACCCCAATCTCCTCCTCTAATCATGGCTGGAAATGTAAATGCAAATCAACCTGTAAATCCTAATCCTCCACCAGCTTGGAAAGCCATAACTCCATTCAAACTGGCTCCTCCTTTACATGATTTTCCTCAGAATGCTGATAAACCGTTGCCTAAGTTTGATACAGGAGAAGCCATTTCTGTGAATGATCACTTGCAGAGTTTTTTCTTGGATCTAGAGATTTTAGTGGTAGATCACGAAGACATAGTGTGTATACTGTTTCCAAACACTTTCAAAGCTAAGGGATTAGCCTGGTATTTTGGTTTACAAGCAAATTCTATAACAGATTGGGATACTTTTGAAAGATTTTTTAAAGGCAAGTTTGGGATTCAAAGAACCACTATCGATCTCATGAAGGAATTGCTCGCTCTAAGGATGGACACAGAAGAGAAAGTGCAGGACTTTAGTCAGAGGTTTTCTACCCATTTAAATAATTTCAGTGATGCAATAAAACCTGCTGAAGAAACATTAATGGAATATTATACTTCAACACTTTCCCTAGACATAGCAATGTTTGTTAAGAGGTCAGTAAATCCTTCTTTGGTAGAAACTTATGAAGAAGCCAAAAAAGTAGAGGCTCAACTTGAAAGTATAAATAAACACTCTGTAGAGCCAGAGGTAAGGACTTTTGGCAGCAAGAAACCTTTGTTGTTGACTAGACCAAAAGAGGAACACTCCAGTGAATTAGAAAATGTGGTCAAAATGGTACAAAAGTTATGCAAAAAAATTATTGATTTAGAAAAAGATAAAGAAGTTAATTCATCCAGAAAATAGTTCAAACCATTCTTCAAGAAAAGAGATAAAAGTGGTCCATCCCAACCACCTACGCACAGTTCTTCTGTTTTGAATTTCACTAATGTTGGAATGAACAATTTTTGCACTTTTCATCAAGAACCCCACTCTGAGAAAAGCTGTCCATATGGACAAATTCGATGACTTTGGTTATGAACCAAATATTAGATGCTCAAATAATAGAGCCTGAAGTAAAAGAAGAAAGGACAAATGAACCAGAGGAACCACCTGAAACCACAATGGTATTGTGAGACTGTGCACCTATGTTGGGGTTAGAAGAGGAGGAACCTACTGAGGAAATACAAATTTTAGCGGTAAATGTCACAAGAAGAAGCAAAGGACCATTAACAGAGGAAAATCTCTTACTGCCCAAGATTAGGAAGATTCATGAGAGTATGAAGAAAATCAGCAGTAATACACAAGAACCTCCTAAGTCAAATTTGGTCATCGCTAAGGACAAAGTCACAACAGTCAGTAAGCCTGTGAAGGTTGCAGAAATTAAAGTGGAGAGTAACATGAATAGTTCAGCAGAATATGATATGGGATATGACATAACAGAAGATAACAAGAAAACAAAGGCAAATATTTCTTTATTTGAAACGTGTAACTTACCTCAACAAAGAAAGAAGCTCTTGGAATCCTTTGATTCTCAAACTAGTAAATCCCAAGATGATGTTCAATCAGAGGAAGAGATAAGTAAAGCTAGCATTGGGGAAAAATCTAAATCCCAAATATTTCCATTTCTACTTTCTTTTGAGATTTTCAATCACAATGTACACAATTGTTTGGTAGATTCTGGCGCATCCTCTAATGTTCTGCCTCTTTCAATATGTATAAAGATAAATGGTCAACCCACACCTTTGTCATGTACAATCATCCAGTTGGATAGAACAACAGTCAAGGTGGTAGGAGAAATGAAGAATGTGCTGATACAATTATCTACGGATGAAAGGGTTTATCAATTTATAGACATCATGGTAGTGGATATACCAGAAGCATATGGATTGATCTTCAGCAGGGACTAGTCTATGAAACTAGAAGGGTAATTTGCAACTAACTGGTCACACTTATGGTTACCCTATAAGAGATGTCAAAATCAGATCAAGGTGATGAGGGAGACACATATGAAACATAATGTGATGCAACTGGAAGGAAAAAATGAACCTGTGAATTTTTCACATTCAGTTTTGGGTAAATATTTCATTGAGCTTGAACTAGGAAACTATCAAGCAGAAGAATCTAGTGATGAATCAGATATACAGTCCGAACTCCTTTAGTTTTTTCAGACTGACAAGATTGATTGTAACATTGTTAATTTAGTTTCTAATTTAGAAAGTAGTGTTGATTATGTAGAGTTAGAAGATAGTTTTTGGTTGTTATATTTTGATGGTTCTAAAACTCATGAAGGATCAGGGGTTGGTTGTGTCCTGATTGATAAGGAAAAAAATAAACATTTTCTTTCTTGTAGATTAGAGTTTTAATGTACAAATAACAAAATAGAATATGAAGCTTTAATCTAGGGCTTAAAGAAGGCTATTGAATTCAAAGTAAGGAATCTAAAGGTTTTTGGTGATTCTGAAATAATTGTTAGACAAGTTCGAAATACAATTCATTATCTGTCACCACATTTAGAGGGCTACCAAAATGAAGTTTGGGAACTAATAAGAAATTTTAATGCATTTAATATCATTTCAATTCATAGATTGAAAAATTCAACAACTAATTTGTTAGTTGCTTCTGCTACAAGATTAGTGCCTACTAACAATAGATTCTCAATCGAATTGATTTTCAGGTCAACTGTACCAGACAATATCACCAATTTGAGGGTATTTGATGACGATCTGCAAATCTTGGAGTTTTTAACAAATGATGAGAATTTCAAAGACTTTGTGATTGATGACGAAGAACATCAAGCCAATCTCCAAAGTGGGAAATTCATACCTAAAGGGGTCAGAACATTGGAGGGAATGTTTGATTTGAATAACAAGTTTAGGAAGCCAACCAATGTCAAAACACACGGTTCATCTATGCAGTATGAGCTGGTTAATCTTGGGACTGATGTTGAACCCAAGTATATTAACTTGGGGAAATGTTGCTCACCTGGTGAGAGGAGTAAATTCATCAGTTTATTTCAACAATATAGAGATGTCTTTGCTTGGACTCATGAGGATTTGAAGATTTATGACACTCGCATCATCCAACATGTTATTCCAATTAAAGCAGGGGTGAAACCATTTCAACATCCATTAAGGAAGATGCATCCCAAGATGGAACCCCTAATTCAAAATGAAGTAAAAAAATTACTTGATGCGAAGATTATTTTCAGAGTTAGACACTCAGAGTGGGTGGCGAATTTGGTACTGGTAAGGAAAACGTCTGGTGAAATAGGACTACGTGTAGATTTCAAAAATTTGAATCGTACCTCAGACAAGGATAATTATCCATTCCCGCTAATGATGCAAATATTACATATGGCTTTAGGATCCTAATTGTTCTCTTTTGTAGATAGGTTTTTAGGCTACAACCAAGTATTGGTAGCAAATCAAGATAGGATGAAGACCACTTTTAGGACAAAGTGGGGGACTTTTGCTCATAGAAGAATGCCTTTTGGTCTTATTAATGTTAGAGTAACCTTCCAAAGGGAAATGGATATAGATTTCCAAGGTTTGATTGGCCACATTTTCATCTAAAACAAATTTTCGACCGCTGTCAGAAATATGGTATTTCTTTGAACCCTAAGAAATGTGTTTTTGCAACATCAAAAGGAAAGATATTGGGTCACATCATTTCTATAAAGGGGATCTCCATAGACCCGGAGAAGATAGAAGCTACAACATAGTTTCCCTTAACCCACAATAAGAAAGGCATGCAATCATTCACGGGGACTATAAATTTTGTGCAAAGGTTTGTTCCTGATTTTCCTCAAATAGTAAAACCTTTGCAACAAATGGTGAAGCAAAGTGTGCAGTTTAAATGGAATGATGTAGAAAATGGTGCATTTAATGATATCAAAGCAACAATAGCCCATGCAACTTCCCTCAAAATTCATGATTTGAGAAAGATTTTATCCTATACACTTTTGCTTTTGATAACTCACTCGCAGCAGTGCTTACACAGAGGGAAGAAAGGGGAGATGAGTACCCAATATAATTCATGAGCACTAGGTTGCAAGGGGATGAATTGAATTATCCTGCTATTGATAAACATGTGTATCCATTTTTTAAAGCGGTAAAACAATTCAGGCCTTATATTCTTAAGAATAGAACCAAAGTAATTGTTCCTCACTCAGCAGTTCGACCCCTTTTCATGCAGAAATAATTAGGAAAAAGAAGAGGAAATTGGGTAAAAGCATTGGAAGAATGTGACTTAGAATTTAAACCAACCACTATCATCAAAGGATAAGGGATTTGCAAGTTAATGGCTGAAAGTTAATTTAATGAAGACAATGATTGGGAGAATGAAGTTGAGTTGCATATGATTGATATGTGTCCTGTATTTACAGCCCCGAAGTCTTGGTACAAAGATCTGATACACTATCTCCAAGAAGGATATTTACCTGAACACTGGAATTCTAAACAAAGAAGAGCACTACGCTTGAAGTCAACATCTTATCAGATAATTGATGGAGTTCTTTTCAGGAAGAACTGTGATGGAGTATTTCTGGGATGTCTGGAACAAGAGGATGCATCTAAAGTTGTTAAGGAATTGCATGATGGTCCTGCTAGAGGTAATTTTTTAGGAGACACTACTACACACAAGATCTTAAGAGTTGGATATTACTGTCCAACATTGTTTAAAGATGCACATGCTTATGTAAGAAAATGTGACACATGCTAGAGAAGTGGTGGGAGACAAGCAAGAGAAACTGGGCCATTACAACCAATCATTATTTCGAGGCCATTTGAAAAATTGGAAATTGATATCATTGGAGAAATCAATTCAAATTCTTCATTGCAACACAAGTACATCCTCACATCCACTGACTATTTCACAAGATGGGAGGAAGCGATCCCGTTACGAAAAGTGAACGAAGATGCAGTCATAGACTTCTTACAAGAGAATATTATGACCAGGTTTGGGGTTCCAATTTACCTGGTTTTTGATAATGCATCTTACTTTTCATCGATTAAACTTACCAAATTTGCTAATGAGAAAGGAATGAAATTGGATTATTCTGCTAATTATTATCCACTAGGTAATGGATTAGCTGAATCAACTAATAAAAACCTTATTAGAATTTTAAAGAAAATTGTCATAGAAAATTAGATAAGTTGGCATGTAGCTCTTCCAAATGCACTCTGGGCTGATAGGGTCACACCCAAGAATTCCTTAGGTGTGTCACCTTATACTTTAGTTTATGGAAATGAAGCTATTTTACCCTCGAACATTTTATTGTCGTCTTCTCAGCTAGCCCAAGCGTCAAGAGGGTCTGGTAGTGAGGTTTTACAGCCTCGAATCAATACCTTGTTGAAGTTAGAGGAGTCTAGGCTCAAGCCTAAAGAGAGGTTTAAACACCAGCAGGATATTATGGAAAGGTGGTTTGACAAACACAAGTCTAGGAAGGGAAGCTTTAAAATAGGAGATTTGGTTCTAAAGTGGGATCACCCGCATGACGAAAAGGGAAAGCATACTAAGTTTCAACATATATGGATTGGCCCAATTCAGATTGCCAAAAAGTTAGGCCCCTCAACGAATAAGTTACAAGATTTACAGGGGTGGGAAGAGAATCTGCCTATCAATGGTTTGGTTCTCAAACCTTACTTTACCTAGTGCCTTAGAAGTGATTTGTACATAAATAAATCTTTTGCGTTTGCTTTGATTTCTTTTAGTTATGTTTGCTTTCTTTAGGCTGATTTTCCTTGCTTTGCATTTGATTTATTTCAGTTTTTCTTTGCTTTATTTTGGTTTTATTTCAAATAAGCTAGCTCAACTTTTGGTGCTTGGGGACATTGGAATTTGGACAAACTGCCAATATTTTAAACCAAAGAACTGCTTTTTGGGATTTATCTATGTCAAAATTTATCATGACAAGATTCTTTGATTTGATAGACTATTGGAAGGAAGTTATTTGAAGAACACATTGAAGTCATATTTTAAAACCTTGTTAAATAACTGAGGTAAGAGAGGTCTAGAATACTATTTTGGGGCTCCATCCACTTCACATTAATGTCTTTTCTAGGAAGCTTGCGGCAAAGGACCCATGGAAAGGAAGCAGGACGGACATGTGTATGGTATTCAAAATAATCCCATGCCACAATTTAAAGCCAAAATGATTAAAGAGTCAAAATTTCCGAGAAAGAAAATATATATCAAAAGGATATAATGAAAACATGAACCAGTAAAATGATTGGATTGCTCATAGGTTCTTCTCCGTCCATTAGCTGAAACAAATTATCACTCACACAAAAGGACACCATGGATGGAAGAACCTAAATCAAATCTCAAATACAAAAGAAGTATTTCGAAAAAGACTCAAAAGACAAAAGTCTGAAAGCATCAAAAGAATGCAAAAGGAATGGGAATGAGGAACAAATGAATACACCTGTCCAAACTCTGTTATGATCCTGTGGTGTCTCAGATGAAAGCAACCAAATGCAGAGGTAAATGAATCTCACATTTGGCCTCAGAAGAGTTATCGAGACTTTGAAAACTTGGTTACCATATCCAAGGGACTAAAATCAATGAGATGTTCTAAATCTTACATCGCTAGAAAAGGTTTGGATATTTAAATAAATCTTGAAAAGAATTGGTATGAGTTGGTTTAACATAATGTCATAAAGCAGTTTTGGGTTTCAAGGAGAGTTTTTTCTAGAGATCTGTGTTCACCAACCAGTCGGCAATTGTTGCTACTGCAACCACTACTCCAAAAAATTTCCATGTTTTAGGCCCCCTCTTTAATTTCTTAGCTTTTGGTTTTACTTAGACTTTTTCTTCCCTTTGAAAATTGTTGTTCATGACTTGGTTTTATTTTTGATTAAGCTGAAGGGGTTTTAATTTTTTATACCAAGTATGAAAACCATTTTGATCCGATATGTCAGTTTTTTTTTACCTTTTTGCCGACACAACAAAGATTTTATGCTCTTCCTTCCAATGTTTTTTAAGACGATTTAACGATGATCTTTTTGACCCAGTGTATCAAGAAATATCTGTGTTTTCATCGATGTAGGGAAGTGGTTTTGGTTTTTTTAAGTCTGACGCTTTACCATGTTTTTTATGAGGTTTGGTCCGATGCGTCGGAAATAAGTTCATCTTTCAGCCGACATAGTGGATTCCTTTTGAACTTTCTTTAGATGGCTTTCCAATCGAGGTTGCGATTTTGCGTTGCTGTGTTTTTAAGCTTTGTTGGAATGCGTTTTGCGTTCTAGCTGACACTATCGGCAAAGTCTTGTATTTGTAGCTGGCGTTCTCCATCGGTTTGTTTTAGTTGGAAAGGGCCAATAGCGGCGGATATCTTTTCTGTTTGGCCTCGATGTTGTCAGATCATGTAAGGTTGTGCTATCGATCATTTTCTTGCGCTGCAACGTCGGGAGGGTCATGCAAAAGCATCAACGACTGATATTTCGTAGACAGTGCCGATAGTTGTGGTAGGATTATGGTTTTTTGAGCCACCGCAGTCGAAGGTTTTTCACTTAGCTTATTGGTGCAGTTTTGCCGATGGTTTTATATAGGTACCAAATGACATTCCTTCACACTCGTGCGGCGTAAAGACTTCATCAACCACATTAAGTTTTTTCCCCATGCTTTCCTGTACATAGCCTGTGGGATTCATTGTCATTTTCATGATGTGTTTGCAAGTGTTAAGATTTGTTAAGGCCTGTGGAGCTTACCCATTTTGAGCATCCATTACAGTTGTTGAATACTGTGGAGAACCTACCATTCTAATTGTGTGCCTACCAAAGATTGCCTCATGAAGTCTTCATAGTAGTTGGCATTGAGTTTTTTTTCGACTAACCATCGAACTGGGCCTTGCCAGGCAGGACACTATCCTGTCGTGATTTGTTTAATGGGTTGAGTGGCACTTTCTTTGGATATTTATGTTTATTTTTCGTTTTGCGAAGCTAGGTTTTTTACATTTGTCATCAATTTAAAGGACCTCTCCTCAGCCTTTTGATTTGTTTTAAGCAATAATTTTGACTTATCCATCTAGCTTACTCTGGTCATAGTATTATTTTCTACCTGCCCCAGCCATTTCCTGCCTTGCCGTTCAGACATGGCTTGCCCACAATCTTGGGTGTGTAATAATGAAACTAGGATGGCCCGAGTTTTCTGCCAGCCTTTCCACAACTGGTTATTATTTGTTTGCAGTGATAAAGGTTGTCGAAGCTGTAGGGCTCTGAAAGCCTTGTTTTTCATCTGGTTTCGTAACCTAGGGATTTAGATAGAAGAGGTTTTCCCTAGTGGCTTGCAGATTGGCACCACTATGTTCTTCTATTTGGTTTTGCAGGTCGTAGATCTCCTAGAAAACTTGTGTGTAAGTTTTGAAGATGTTTCGGTTGATACCTTGGATTGTGCTTACGGAACGATAAGGTTTAAGCTTTCAGTGCCTCAGACAGAGCTTGCATTTGAACTAGCGTTTTTTCATCTAGTTTTGACCTTGCATTAGGCTTGGATTTTGGTAGTGCGCGAGGTTTTACATGCAGAGTTGTTTTCTCATAGCTAATGACGATATCGTAAAATACTAGTCAAGCTTGTTCTAAAAAGAAATGGTTTGTTAGGAGATAATGATAAATTTCTTACATGCATTGCAAGTTTTACAGTATATCTTCATTTTTTTTTGTGGATGAATATATATGGTTTTTTATCATAAGGATGCTAAGACAGGTTTGGTGTGTTTGCTACAGGATGAATATATATGGTTTTTGATCATAAGGATGCTAAGACAGGTTTGGTGTGTTTGCTACAGGCTTAGTCTGCATCCAAAACCATGCCTAAGAAAGGTGAGAAGAAAGCTAAACTCCCTGAAGAAGAATCAGACCTAGAAATCATGCCTCGAGTAGAAATAGTTTATGAAGACAATAGATCTATGATGGGAATTGAGCCTGAATTCAAGTGGGGGAAGATATATCATATGCTCCAAGATCGAAAGATCCCATATGCAGGCTTGGAGGATCTACCCCCATTTGACAATATATTAAGATCATGGATTACAAAAGTATCCACATGATCGGAGCTGTTTCCTTGCTTTGAAGTGATTGGATGGGTTTTGTCTAAGGATGATGTGAAAGGGATGATTATGTATAATGTTGAAGACAAAGGATTGTCCTCTTTAACCCCTGCATTCATAGCCAAAGCTTACAATTTTCCAGTTTCAGAAGTCAGCATGACCAATGGTTGGCTAAATATTCTAACTATTGATTACATTAGATGTGCGAAGATGATGACGACGGAGGGAAATTCTTTCCGACAAAAGGCATTTGGGGAATATGAGACTGCCAGTCTACGCACCCCACACAGGATAGTATCCCTAATGATTAATAGGATATTCAGTAGAGCTGATGGGAAATTTTACAAGATTGGGTGGATACCACTGATGGAGCATGTAACCGTGGAGGGGACTATGTTCAATTGGGAAGATATCATAGCTAACAGTTTGTCCTCCTGTATAATTGCAACACATGAAGGATTGCTCCGACAAATGTCTGAGTTCTATATGGGATCATTTTTGATTGACTGTATACTCTACCTACATCCATTTGAGAAGATAAACTGTAATTGGAAGGAAGGAAAGTCACCCATCCATGCAACATACCATATTTTATGGGCTCACAAATATCACAGTTCTTACAAGCTCATTTGTGAGGAGTTCTTAATGCCACTTTATCAACTGATTTTCCTTGAAGAGTGTAAATTCCTGTCTAAGGGTGCTCAGGACGCTATAATGGAATATGGAGATTATTTCTTTTCTGAAGAGGGCACCTACTTGAGGATGTATGGAGGAACCAAATCCCTTTCACTACTTCCCAAGTATGCCACTGATTATGTAGTACATAAAGAAGCAATAAGACAACTCTTCTTAGATGGTTTCGGGAGTTATTTGTTTGATATGAAGAAGGTTGTTTTCCCACCGATGCCATTCTATGTCGGTAGTTATAAATTTTCCAAGGTTAAAAGTGCACCAGATTTTGTGAAAGATTTGGAAATATTCCATTTTGGTGAAAAGAGTTTTCACAAAATAATACCAAGGGTAAGTTGGCTGCACACCGTGCACTTGTGAAAGTAAACTTCGAGTACTCTGATGATTCCAACAAAGAATAATAAGTACATTGAAATTATTGTAATATGACTGCTCTAAACAAGCGTCTCAAGAAGAAAATCACAGTCACAGGAAGCAAAGGCAGCAACAACGGTACCTCCAAACAGAAAAGACAAGAAGAAGAAGTTGCACAGAGGGAAAAAGAAGAAACAACATGAAGGTTAGTACAAAGTGTATGGAAAATGTTGTCTGAAGAGGCCCAAAGAGAAAAGGAAGAAGAAGAAGCTGCTAGAAAAAAGGAAGAAGAAGAAGTTGCTAGAAAAAAGGAAGAGGAAGAAAGAACACAGAGGAGTTTAGAGCCCGAGTTGCAGAATTGGAGGCACACAACATTTCTTTGGAGACTCTTTTTATGGAAACAAATGAGAGAAAAATGGATATCATGCCGCTCCGAGAGCATGCCCTCTTGCTCAGGAGGAAAATTTATCAAGTGCAGTTAAAACTTGCAGAGGAAGTCTACAAGATTAAGCAAGATGAGACTAGATTACAAGAGATCTCAATTATATCGACCGAATTTAGAACAAGAACTCAAGGAATTGTGGAAGTCATCCAAGGTCAACTGACTTGGTTGGAGACCAATGCAGAACTTCCAGAAAATGCGCCTCAAAAGAGTATAGAGAATTTGCATATCGAACATGAACTCATGGATTTCAGCAGTAAGGTTGTTGCTAAACTGACAACTGCTGTTGGGAAAATGTTGGACAAATGCATGGACTTTTACAAAAGGGTACTTACCACGCATAACTGATGCCAAACCTCTGCATCTAAGAGACTTTAGGAATTTTCAAGACAGGAAGAATATCCAAAGTACCTTCATGATAGGATGCAAGAAGATGAGCTCAACATACAGTAGATTAAAGACCTCAATGAGAAAATAGTAAAAGTTTAGGTTGCAAAAGCTACATTCAACAATTGCTTGCTTGAAGACCAGCTTAGAGTCACTCCACAAAAGGTGGCAGAGATAAAGTCGCAGCTGGCTGGGCATGAAGTGCCAGTCAGAATATTAGAACCTATGGACTTCAGGACCATAGCTACAGATGCAATTATGTGTAAGCAATTCGTAGATGGATTGGCTAGGACCACCTAGGCTGTTTTGTTTTATTCACATGTGGATAATTTTATGTAATATTTTGTAATTAATCCATTTTCCTAGTGAGCACACTAGAGGACAATTTTTTTGTAATCAAAGAGTTGGGGAAGCCCAAAAGGCATGGATAACCAAAAGTCATTTTGTAAATGTAGAGTATAAAAGAGCAAGGGACTTTTTCTAGCACATATATGCTGAAATTTTTTGTTATAAAAGCTACATTTTTTTATAATAAAGAGAACTAGATTTTGTTGGAGGAAGGATTCATATGAGGTTCAAAACGGGTTGTGTGGATCACTGAATGAAGAATTATTTCTGTTTTGGCATGTTATACAATCTGTGAGATCATTCTTAACTTGCTCAATTATTTATGTGTTTATGAATGATTTCACCCGCTGTTATGAATCTTGTACAACTAATGAGTAATGGATGCTTTAACTTCACAGAGCTATCTTTGTGTTATTTTTATGCTGTATTCATGTATTCATATTTTAACAACTATATGTAGAATTCTATGTGCAAACAATACAGTACATTACTTATTTTGATATAAAGTTTGCTCCCTGGGGATAGTTTAGAATAGATTAGATCAGACTAGTTGTTCTTTGCTTTGGGTGATTGAGGGACAATTGATTCATGTAAGGCGAGAGGTAAGACCCTGCCAGCTCACTATGCAACTAACCGCTTGGGAGGCTCTTGTTTTGGCAATCACCTGCATTTAGTATAGGGAATTGCATTTTATTATAAAATATAAAAATTACATAAACGGTGGATCGGGCCGCAACCGGTAAAATAGATTTAATCATTCCTATAATTCTATGGTAGCCGGGATTCTAACCGGACAGATTCCCTATTCCAAATGATAAACGATCTATTTGGGAACGATTATTGGGGATAATCCCTACTGTCGGTACCTGGTATTTTCCAGGCATCAACACTATGGAAACTGGACTCTTTCTCATGATCAATTAACGATACATCTTCTTCGAGCAAAGAGATAATATATACATTCTGGTCGATTTGTTCTTTCGTTGAGGGTTTATCATCTTCATGGAATCCGTAATAAATGTGAGTTAGTCTTGAGGTGAAATCTTCGTCTGACTTGTCTTTCCTCTTTTGTATCCCCTCAAGTTTATCACATAACTCCTCATAGTCATAGTTATCATGTGCATCATAAACAATTCCACGAACTGCTTCCAACCATGAATAGACTTCGATGGTAGTGTTTCATACCAAAACTTAATTTATCCTTCAAAAGTGAGGGTAAACAAACTACATATTACAACATCTTGAACAATTTTGAAACTTCGATGTTTAACATCAAAATGAATTAAATGCCTAAATCCAAAGGTTTTCCCTTCATCATCAAACTTATATTTTGACAAGAGATCACATGTCTTCTTAGAAATGCTTTCGCATGGCCTCGGTGAGCTGAAAGCATGTTCTAATACATGATATGTTAAAAAATCATTAACAATTAATTCAATCTATACAAAATGACTTCACATGGGTTGGCTTGTCATTCGGCCCCCCTTTTAATGCAAAATTTGTTGATGGATCGAAATGAACTAGGATCAGTAGTAAGGGTTATCCTCAAGAAGAAGTCCCACTTAGACGTCTAACCATTTGGAGTAAGGAACCCATCTGAATTATATTCCACAACCATTAGTTATTTGGTTTCGTCGGTTGCAACCTGATCCATCGTTTATGGTTTTATAATTGAGAGATTAAATGCAAAATGATCTTCCTATGCAACATTGATACACGTATTCTGAAAATAGATAGTTGTAAATTAGACATGTATAACAACTATAGAATAAACATGACCATTATAGCAGTCACAATATCATGATATTCTGCATCCATGACTTGTAGAAAGAAAATAACACATGAGTACATATACAACATAAATAGATAGCTACAGGAATAATCCACAAGGAATCAAGAACAAACTTACTACATAGAGGCATGGGACAAAGAAGGAAATAGTTCCACAACATTCAGGCACACGATAGCCATAATCATGTGCAAAACTTTATCCAATAGCTCCTCTATTCATTCACAAAAATAGTTCTTATAAAATGAGCAATACAAGCTACAACAAAAAGTCCATGGCTTCTCCTCCTTCACAATTCATGAAGAGTACATGAAAAAGTTTGAGAGCCAAAATCTCCTTCTCATCAAATGATATTACGATATATAGGCCAAGGATAGGTGATCCTCGTCCTTCCATATTCTTGAGACTTTTGGAATTATTTGAATAACTTTATTACAAAATTGATTGCGCTAAGAAGCGCTTTACAACCCAATATAGGGGAGGCGTTGTAACATTCGGTTCTAACAAAATAATAAAAAATAAAAAAAAATAATTATTCGCCAAAACAAATGTCGGCTAGAAAAGAAACTTAACATGGGAGATATGTTGTAATGTTTCTACCTAACAAAACAATAAAAAATAATTAATTATCCCCAAAAAAATGCCGACGTGAAAAACAACCCAATATGGGGGAGATGTTGTAATATTCCTACCTAACAAGATAATAAAAAATAAAAAAATTAATTACCCGCCAAAAAAATGTCGTCCTTGCACATGGTTTAAAACCATGCGCAAGGCCTCCTAAACAACCCATGGTTTTATTGTACATGGTTTAGGAGGGCCTTGCACATGGTTTTAAAACCATGTGCAAAGCCCTCCTAAACAACACATGGTTTTAAAAACACGTGTTAAAAGCATGGCTTTGAATCCTAGATCAATAAATTTGATCCCTCTCGACGCTTGATAGAGCCTAAGATTTGGATCTATGCTGGTTGAATTCACCCTTAGGTGAACTTTGGCATTCCACTAATTTGTCCTTTAGGGACGTTTGTCACTTAATGGAATTTGGATTCATGTGACATGTTGGCTTTGTTGACTTCTTACTATAGAGGGCTTCTTTGTTAGAGTCTTCATAACGTGATTCTTTGGCATCACTTATCGAGAGTGATCTCCCTTATTCATGGTTACCATGCTCGCTTTCAAATAGTGATCTTGATAAGCCTAGCTTCAACTTTCTTAGTGGTTGTTGTGAGCGCCTATGATCATCGTTCAACATGTGCGCGATTACACATTGATCACAAAGAGAAATTGTAGTAAATCAAGTTAACAATTCCAAAATGATAAATTGTGAAAATTGTCTAAGTGCCGCAAAATGTGACATTTAAACCAACTTACTAAATGTTATATACTATCTTTATGCTCGTTAAGAATTTTAATATGAGATTGACTTCAATAGAAAATCATTATGATCATAATTAGATTGGAATTCATTAACTATAATTCTATCCTTAGTTTCCCTTTGAATTCCCCCTAAAGTTTCTTACACATGCTGATTTTGCCAAATTCCTTAATTGTCACGACGAGGCTTTAAATTCCATTTTAGGGCTTGTAGTTTTTTCTTAAGGTTGTTTATCTTTATTATAATGAACTCTATAAAATCAACCTTTTATCTCTGCTATGTTTATTTTCTATAATTAATTTTCCAAAAGTTTAGTGTGTAAATTATCCAAATTTTCAATTAAAATTCAAAAAATTATAGAAAATTAATTAGAGGTTCGTAAATTGTAAAATTGTTTTTACCAACCTTACTAAAGTTTAAGAGCAGGTATTTGGCTTTAGAATTGATTTTCGAGCTTAATCATATTTTCTAGGGACTGTTTGATGAAAAATTAATAAAATCCCTAAAAATAGGATGATATATAATCATAAACCGTTTGATGTGATGGAAAGATTATTTATAGGGATACATGATACAATCATTTCGTTACCCATAAGCTATCTACCCGGCCATTTGCATCGGGGCCAACTTGACTCCATCTGGTGATAGATTACTTCGTTATATTTTAGTGACAATGAGACCAAGAACACGCGATTCTGCTTCTTTTCTTGCATTTTTATTGCAGATCAATTCTACAACAAACTATTATTACACTCATATATAGTGCAATAATGAAAAATACTAACTTACCAAATCAAATTAAATCTACAGAGTGAACCGATCTAAACCTAATATGAAATTCTGTTCTAAAAACTTGTAATTTGAAATTCAATTGTTATGGATTTGATAACGCCAATGTTCTGTGTGTATGCTAGTTTAAAACTTTAAATTCCCTTATCATGAAGGATAAAGAATCCAAGGTTTAAACTTGGATTGGGCTCCTTAAAACAAACAAAGGAGTTGATTAATTGTTACAAGGAAGTTGGTAAAACATTCCAAGTTTTATATCTTTCCAGTTATTTTTATGGAGTTGACTAAAATTATACAGTTCTAAACATACATTTGCAATTTTCATAAAAATTCCAATCAAAACTTACAATTTTAAACTTGCACTTAAAAAACAAAAAATTCCATGGCTAAATTTATGGATGGATGAATTCGAGAGAGCAGTTGAAATTGGTTGTTCTTGGTCTCACGAAAAGGTAACAAAGTAAACTATCACCCGACGGCGTCAGGTGGGCCCTGGTGCAAATGGTCAGGTAGATAGCTTACTCCTTCTTTTTGTTCTTTATTCAAGTTTGCCACAAAGTCCCCCACCCTCACTAGTCATAAAACAGGTAAAACACAGATGGTAAAAAGTTAACTTAAATAATGGAATCAAATGCAAAGCAAGGGGGAAACACGAGAGACATAGAGGGATGTTGAAATAATTTGAAAAATCATTCCATGATGCATAAAAAATACATGGTCAACCGAAGTCAAAGTTGAAGTAAGTGCTTCGAAAGAGGTCTTCAAAATCAATCAAGAAAATCATAGCCATCTAGAAAGTATTTGAAATAATGCCAAGTCAATAGATCAAGAATTAAAAAGTTTCAAACCGCTCATTCCATCATATTTCCATCCATCCACCCTAATTCCCAATAGTAGATAATAGAAAAACCCTAAAACTTGAATGAGCCCCCGTCCTTTTTCCTTTTAACTCGTAGTATATCGACTAGCTTCTTCCCTCTATGCCGCAAAATAATGATGGTTTTTTAAGTTTTGTTGTTTCACGCATTGATGTTTTTTGAGTTTTAAATATGTAGTTTTTTCCAAGATAGTTTTAAATATGTAGTGTATCGACAGGAACTAGAATTTTTACACAACAGTTGATGTGATTTAGAACTTTCCAGCACAATTTTGAGTTTTCTGGTGCAACAATAGATGCAAACTTGAATTTCACACCGCAAAATTTTCATCAAGTCTTTGAATTTTCTCCCCACAACGGTCGTTGAATTTGTGACTTTTCTTATGCAATGGTAGAAAGTTTTTTACTATCTTTCCGCAAATTTCAGCGGGTTTCGAGTTTCTTTGTGCAACGGTTAGCGGATTTGAGACTCTTTTGCTGCAACTGCCACTGGGTTTCTCACTTCCTTGCTGTCACTGTTTCATACTTAGCCGTTTTTTGGAAAAAACATGCGATGCCCCAACCCTCTCTTGAACATAGGCCTTGAACTTGACAAATGACTCATGCACCAAGCCTTAGATGGAGACTAGGCAAATTACTCATGCACCAGGCCTTAGATGGATACTTGAAAAACTCAACACGAGGAACCAATTTTTTCAATGAGATGAGAAATTTTTTGGGAGGGGACTCCATTCCCTCATAGAAAAAATGGGAAAGGGTTGCAAGAGCAATAGATAGTTTTCATGCAAATTTAGAACTTGGCAAGACAAGGAAAATCAATATTGGAAGATGATGATTGGGGTCCATGCATAAAAGATTCAGGAGAAACGTAAGGACTTCAAAACTGACACTTGGAACACTCAATCAACTACAAAATCCTTATCATTGGTCGTGTAAGGAAAGTCACCATAGAAGATGAAAACCACTAAGTCAACACAGTCCAAATAAATCATTAAATGATAATAATAACATCGATGAAGATTATCATCATGGCAGTTAAAGATTGTGGTTTTGGAAATGATTTAGTAAATGTTGATACTTTTCAGATGTTACAAGATACACCATAAGTACAACATGGGGATTAGAGCATGACAATATATTGGATTGTAGGGAGAGATCCATTAGTCCTTATTTCTTTTGTAAAGAAAAACAAGCTTTTATTCTATTTAGAATCTGCATGTTCAATTTCATGTATGCTTTTGCTACTATTTAGTTCTGTTTGGATGATAGTTGTGACATTGAATACAAACTTATGTAAGGATGATATAATGATTAAGTTTGTTAATAACATATTTTTTTTCTTTGTGATGATGGGCCAAATGATTCTAAACCAAGAAGGTTAGATGGTGGACACCGGTCAAGTGGGGCCATGGTGTCTTCACTCTTTTTCTAAGTAATTTCTACTTTTGGTGGTCCAAAATTTCTCTAGTGGGGGGGTTTAATGCTGGAGGATTTCTGGTATTGATTAAAATTAAAGTATTCAAATTGCAAATAGAAGCTTGCATCTATGTATATTTCAGCGAGAGCTTTTCGGTAACGTTTGTTTTGTGCAAAACGAACTTCGGACATGGAAGTTATTTAGTTCTAAACTTTTGACAAAACATGCAAAATTTGGCAAAAAAGGGGTCACACGTGGCTTGTACGACGCTGGCGTGGCACACTCACAGAGTTCTAGATGGAAGGATGCAACTCAGTTGGTAGGTACAATCATCAAAATGGTGTCATGGCAGTTCTATAGCAGCCCACATTGTAATGTCCCCATTTTAAAATAATTGCATAGTGGGAAAATTCCATCAATCCTACTAGTTCCCTAGGTTGGGTGGAAACATTAGGAAGTTAATAAGGAAGCTAATAAATTATGTTTAGAAATTAGAAGGAATAAAATATTTATTTAATAAGGTCAATTAAATGAATGCAAGTGAAGAATGAAATGGCTAGGAAAAATGGAGACATATGGAGACTATGGGGCCCACTCAAGCTAGAATTCCTACGTTAAATGGCATCCACCCCTTGCAATCTCAAATCTATGGAAAGCCTAAGGTTTTGGATGGATTATAAGGTCAATATACTTGTCCATATACTTCATAGGTCGAATTTGTGATGAAGTGTAACTTACATGAGCAAGGAAGAGCCAAATGGGGAGTTCCACAGACACTTGGCTAGATTCCCCTTACACTTATGACATCTATGACACCAATGATGGAGATTCTAAGCAAGTTATGACACAAGTCAGATATGAAGGCTGAAATTTGACATCTCTGACATATCAGGTTGAAATAGAGCATCCAATAGAACTCTCATGTGATTTAGAGAATCCCAATGGGTTCCTACTCAATTTGGGAGAAGATGGAAAGTGAAGAGAGAGGCCACATGGCATAGCATGAGTAGCCACACCAATTCGACTTGTCTTTGGTTTATGGATGTATTTGGAAGCTGAGGAGACCATTAATTTTTATAAAATATAGGGAGCAGCCATGAGAAGGAGCTTTTTGATCAGTTGTGAAATTTGTTGTTGTGAAGATAGAGAGCTAGTGAGTGACTAGTTCATGCTTGAGCCAATTTCGAGGGTGAAAGATTCCCATCCTAATTGGTGATTGGAGTTCCCATCCTAATTGGTGATTGGAGAGGCCACTAAGGTATTTATAGGAGCTTCAATGGAGTTATAATATACAGGTGCAGCTACAGAATCTCGGGGACACTTCAGGATTGATCTCATTCCCCCTCCCATCTCACATTCTTTCGCCATATTTCAGCCCGACGGAATGAGGTGCACTTGGTGAGCCATTTATCTTTTTGAGGGAGATCCTCTTGCTAAAGAATTTTTTATTATGATGTAAATACTGTGATATCTCTGTTCAGAAAGTTATTTGGTCAAAAGGCCAAGATATTTTATGTATTATTGATCAGTAATAAAGAAATAGTGCCATTTCCCACTTCTTTGTTGCAAACTCTTATAATATTGGTAGATTTGAATGGTTGTGTAAAATATTGATTATTCATGAATGAATGGAATGTCACTAAAGAATATTTTAGGTTTCATATTCATTAACTGAGATTTTGTGGCCATTGGGTCGAATTCCGTAACCATTGGATTAAATTGCATCTCATTTCCCCAACGGTTCAAAACTAGTTTTTATATATATCTGATTGAAGGAAGTGATAAAAACCATGGGATTTCGATCGGTTCAGAACACGAGTCCTGTTGATTTCCTATACACATCCCCTACCTCAATTTTATAATTTGGGTGGGTTTCTGTACATTTGGGAGGCCATTCTGGCAAACACCTAGGGGGGATTTGAGCCCCCAAAATTGCTAATAAAATCATTTATCTTGTTCAGAATTTAGTACAAAATTGAAGAAGTGATTGGAGGGCCATAATAAATCCCTAAAAATAACAATTAAGTTATTATATGATTCATACACCTTCTCTGAATATTTGGGAGCAATTGAGCCAATTTGGAGACCAAGACACTAAGACTAGTCAAGAGCAAAAATTGTGAAAAAATGGAAAATTGGGCATTTTAGTAAAAGTTTTAAAGATAGACATTACAAGTGGTATAAGATCATGGTATTGGAACCTTATGGTGTTAACTAGGAGTCAAATTAATAAACCATCGTCCTTTGAATCTGAATTGGAAGGTGCTCGGCTTGTAGAAGAAGAATTGGGAAAAAAGGGCACCTTCGAATAAAACTATGGATCACGAGGGAGAAGACCACACTAAGGAGAAAATGGAGCATATCCAACTTATAATACCTTTGTTTGAATAAATGAACCCAAATATAGTAGTCATTTCCCAACAAATAACAAAAGGATTCGAATTGATGGCTAGTCAAATGGGAAGCAAAGGGGTAACGGGAGATAGCGGAAGTCCAAAATCAGTAGAAAAGAAGACAATGGGTGAGCACATTTTCTCACAAACAAGACCTCATAATTGACCCCATGAATTACAGAGCACACCAAGGCCTACTGCACCTAAATTTCTTACTCCCAAAGAATATACTAACATTCAATTTGAAATTGATACAATAACAAAATATTGGTTTAAATTGGATGAAGAGTGTAGGAGGAGTATAACATTTGAATAATACTTCACTATGGCAAACAAATTCAGAAATAAGGAGGGAAATAAGTCTTTGTACAAAAATAAAGAATTGAATTGTGCCATAGGTAAAGTGCCACTTCCTACTTTTGACGGTTCATCTCAAATCTCTGCTAACACTTGGGTGCATAAATTGGATGTGTATTTCCAGCTGAATCCAATGGTGGAAGAAGATGCTTTAAAAATGGATATTTTGCACTTGGAGGGAGATGCCAATGAATGGTGGTTCCATGGCTTGAAAAACTTGGGTCATAATCAGGGAAAAACATATGGATAATTTTTTGACAGGGTATTGGAAAGGTTTGAGCAAAAGGATCCAGAATTGTCTTTCAGAGAACTACCACAATTGAAGCAGGTAGGGACTCCTATTGAGTATATGTTGGAATTCCAAAGATTATTAGTTAATATGGTTGATTTATCTATGGAAAGGTTAGTATTGATGTTTACTGAAGGTTTGGCAGAGCCCTTAAAAGGTTTGGTCAAATCCCACAAGCATACTAACTTAAATGATGCAATGAGCTTGACTAGAGACCTTCAAAATGTGCTCCCTAGAACAAGATTTCCTCCCAAGCCTAACTCCAGATTTGAAAGAAAGCCTTGGAAAAAGGATGCACTTGATAAGAAGAGTTGGAAAAGAGATACATATGAAAATAATAAGAAAGAAGGACAAAATAGGGATGAACTTCGAAGGAAAAGATTGTGCTTTACATGCTTCCAACCATGGACACCAGGGCATAAATGTGCTAAAGGAAAAGCTCAATGCATAGAATATTTTTTGATAATGATGAATATGAGGGGGGTATGGATGAAGAAGAGAAAATTTTAGATCAGGAGGAGACATATGAAACAACAGCTGAAAAAGAAAAACAAGAAGAAAATCATCCCTCACCGGACAAAGCAAGAATGACAGTACTTTCAACAGTTCCTCGCTATCACACTATTCAATGCAAGGGTGTGGTATTGGGACAAAGAGCTTCAGTTTTGGTAGATGGAGGAGGTACACATAATTTCATTGATGCAAAGATGTTGGAGAAAATAAAAATACCAAGTGAACCATTTTATGGCTTCACAGTTGTGATCCCAAGTCACAACACAATGCAATGTAACACCTGGATTCCAAACCTGCAAGTCACCATAGGTAGCTATACTTTTGTTGATAGTTTTTATTTGGTTGATGTTTCTGATACTAATATAGTCTTGGGAGTGTAATGGTTGTATTCTATAGGAGAGCATTCATTAAATTATAAAATTCCTGAAATCAATTTCAAGATTCAACAGGTGCACTAAGGGTCGTGAGAGGGCAACACACTTACCCAAAACAGGTAGTAAATTGCAAAAGTATGAGATCTATATTGAGGCATGGTGATGTATAATGGATTTTTGAATGTTATGTAACCTCTCCCAAGCCAAAAATTAGAGTTGTTAAACACCCAAAAGAGATAGATACACTTCTGCACAAATATGAAAAAGTTTTCAGAGATCTTCCACATGGTAAACCACCTGATAGAGGGGTTGAACATAACATTGTTTTGGAGGAGGGTACTTCACCCTTTCAAATAATGCCTTATAGACATCCCAAGAAGTTCAGAGATGAGATTTAAAAGGCCTTCCAAAATATGAAATAGGTAATGTGTAGTTTTCCCATACTTGCATTACCTGATTTTTCTAAGCCTTTCGTTGTTGAATGTGATGCCTCAGGTGGAGGAGTAGGGGCTGTCCTAAAGCAAGGCCAACACCCTATAGCCTTCAAGAGAATAAATTTGTAGCCTCATGAAAATATTTACTCCATATATGACAAAGATATGTTGGTCATCATGAATGCCTTGGCGAAATTCCAACAATACTTGGTAGGAAACAAGTTTGTGGTGAAAACAGACCACAATAGTCTAAGACACTTCCTTACCCAAAAGGATCTAAATGAAAGGAAACAAAAGTGGGTATGCAAGATCCAAGCTTATGATTTTGATATTGAATATGTGAAAGGAAAGAATAACATTGTAGCAGATGTATTATCTCGAAAACCTTCTTTTTCTCTCATGGCCATTGCTAAAAATTGGAAGGACATGCTATTGGTTGAATATGCCAAAGATAAGTTTGCTTGTGATGTATTAGATGGACTCATTGGAGATGATAAATACATAATTTTGGAGGGGCTGATACACTATAAGGGAAGAATTTATTTGGTTCGAGATTTAGAGCTTAAGTACAAAGTTTTGCAGGAAGCACATGATTCCCCACTAGCAGGCTATCCGGGGATCTTCAAAACCTATAGGCAACTAAGGCAAAGGTTCTATTGGAAGGGGCTGAAGGAAGATGCTCAAAATTATGTGAATGAATGTAAGGTATGTCAGCAAAACAAATCAGATGTCACGTCCCCATCTCTCTGACCGGCGAAGAGGACGCGACGACCATGGCGTTAACCATCCAGGCTAAGAGCCCCATAACATGTGAATTCATAAATTGCTAAAATAGAATGCTGAAAAAATTGATTTGAACTAGAACATGCACACATGAACATTTATCATGCATAGATGTAATTGTTTATCAGACACAGCGGAAACATCACACATTCATACAAGCATTCATTCAACATGTCCATCCCATTCATTAACAGAAAATATGGTTGCAGAAGTAAAAATGGACAAGATCACTTATCTTATGAAGAACTCGATTTGCAACCAGCTACGTCGCTGCAACATTCCACCCAACCATAGGCCAGCGTGCTCCTTAATCTCTCAGCAGCGCTGCCACCCCCGAGCTGGGCATAATTCTCCAAGGAATAAGGGAACAAGCAGGCTTACACATAGCCAAGGATACACAAAACACAGCCAAGCCAACACAGTTGGGTTTATCAGGCCATCAAGGAGTTGGGAAAGGCTAAATGCTAAGCTGGTGGGCTCATTGTAGAGCCAAGAACACCTACACCAGAACTACCCTGGCTTCTAAAACACCCACATACACCCAACATAAGGAATCAGTCCCTTCTCTGCTACACAGTCCCTCAGGCCCTGCATTCCCTTCCAGTGCTATTCAAGGGTTGTGGAGAAGAAAGCCAGCCCTTTAGCTTTGTCTGTGTGGTTTCCAGCCACCAGTTTTATCAAGCAAACCAAGCCCCCATCTGTACTCCCAACACAGTCCAAAGACCAACCATTGCATGCATGCAATTAAATTAGCTGTCACAGCTTAACAGGGAAAATGAGTCTTGAGTCGTTCTTGCCCCTATCGTGGCCAAAATGACTCCCAGCGAATTACCACAGGCCACTGAACGTATCAGTGCACACAATTTACACATGGGGAGAACAATGATCTGTCCTGGGCAAAAAAACCACCAGGGAGACTTACCCAGACTCCCAAATACAAAGGGGAAACATAAGCACAAGCCACAAAACAACAAACAAAACTTACATGCAGTCCCTGAATGTAAAATGGGTTTCCACCGGAAAATCAGACGCAATAGTGGTTGAACGACTCCCAGCTAGCTCCGCGAGTAACGACAACGGAAAAACACAGCACGTGAGAGAAATCCACACTCAGTCCCAAATACGGGTTGAAACACAGTCGATTCCTTTGTGAGGAAAACATGAATGGCAGTGGAACGACTCCTCTCTTCCGGCTGCGTGAGACCAACAGTAAAGAAGCCTGTGCATGGGAGCAATCAGACTATCGTGAGGAATGAACAAAAACGTGAGGCATGAACAATAGTGGAGAATGCATAACGGAAGTGCGTGAGAGCTTCAGCACTATCGTGGAGAGAGTAGCCTGTCTGCCAGAGTGATCGCAGGGGTTTTCCTTTGCCATTGTGAAGTCAACTAGGAGTGGAGTGTGCGTGTGGGAAAATACTGACAGTCCTGGTACACCCACTCCCAAAACAATAACTGCCATAAATTCCCCCAGCTACCAGCATAAATTCTTAATGAAGGTGGTTGGGTAAGGCAAGGAAAGAAGACACATGGGTATTTTCCCTCATTGGCTAAGGTTTGACAATTTCCCCACCCTTATCCTTGTGAAAATCATGCCCCTTTCTCATTTTAGTTGCCGCGATCGTATCTTTTTGGGTTATTTAATTAAAGATGCATATTTACATGATGATAAACTTAATATGTGCCACATGCCCCGATATACCATCGGTGACAAGTTTAAATCCAAAACATAGCATAACCGATCAATGGTGGGGCCTTGGCCTTGAGCTCCACACCACGATCATTACAATATATACATCATCGTATACATCTAATGCAACGGGGTCAAAACCGGGGTGTTACATCAGAACTCGCATATCCAACTGGGTTACTACAACCCTTGCCCATTCCAGAGCAAAAATGGGATAGTATATCGATGGATGTCATCATTGGTATGCCGAAATATTTGGGCAAGGATTGCATATATGTGGTAGTGGATAGATTGACTAATTTTGATCATTTCTTTTTTGTTACATTGTCTTTTAGTGCTGCACAAGTGGCTGACCTCTTTTTCAGAGAAATCCTCAGATTGCATGGGCTCCCCAAGAGCATTGTGAGTGATATAGATGGTAGATTCATGAGTGCTTTTTGGCAAGAACTTTTCAGATTGGTGGGCACTTAGTTGACTCCAAGTACAAGCTACCATCCCCAAATTGATGGACAAATAGAGAGGGTGAACAAAGGGTTGGAAGGGTACCTCCGAAACTATGCGGGAGAACATCAGAAAGCTTGGACAAAATCGTTACATTTGGGTGAGTTTTGCTACAACACCACCTTTCACATGTCAATAGGAATGTATCCTTTCAGGGAATTATATGGTTATGATGCACTTACATTTTTTGATATGGTATTTGGTAATAGTAGAGCTCCAAAACCTAAAGATTGGGTGGCAGAAAGCCAAGAAATTTTAAAGCTTTTAAAAGACAATTTGTAGGTTGCCCAAAATCAGCAAAAACAATATGCAGATAAACACAGAGAGAAAAGGACTTTTCAGGTTGATGATTTAGTGTATTTGAGGTTTTAGCCATACAAACAAGCATCTCTCAAAAAGAATGGAGCAGAAAAGTTAAAGCCACGATACTATGGGCCCTGCAAGGTGATCTGGAAAATTGGAGAAGTAGCATATGAGTTGGAACTTCCGGAAGGGAGTAAAATTCATAATGTATTTCATGTTTCTTGTCTTAAGAAATCTATTGGTCAGAAAATTGTCATTTCAGATACACTCCCTTCTTTGGATGATGAAGGATAGATCACACTTATTCCAGAAAAGGTTTTGAAGACAAGGAAGAGAAAATTGAGGAGTAGGACAATCAAAGAATACAGGGTGCAATGGAAGGATCTACCGAGTGAAGATTCCACATGAGAAGATGAGAATGTATTACAACATCCAAATATGAAATTGTTTGAGGACAAGCAATATTGGGTGGGGAGTACTGTAATGTCGCCATTTTAAAATAATTGCATAGTGGGAAAATTCCATCAATCGTACTAGTTCCCTAGGTTGGGTGGAAACATTGGGAAGTTAATAAGGGAGCTAATAAATGATGTTTAGAAATTAGAAGGAATAAAATATTTATTTAATAAAGTCAATTAAATGAATGCAAGTGAAGAATGAAATGGATAGGAAAAATGGAGACATATGGAGACTATGGGGCCCACTAAAGCTAGAATTCCTATGTTAAATGGCATCCACCTCTTACAATCTCAAATATATGGAAAGACTAATGTTTTGGATGGATTATAAGGTCAATATACTTGTCCATATACTTCATAGGTCTAATTTTGGATGAAGTGTAACTTACATGAGCAAGGAAGAGCCAAATGGGGAGTTTCATGGACACTTGGCTAGATTCCCCTTACGCTTATGACATCTATGACACCAATGATGGAGATTCTATGTCAGTTATGAAACAAGTAATATATGAAGGCTTAAATATGACATATATGACATATCAAGCCAAAATAGAGTATCCAATAGAGCTCTCATGTGATTTGGAGAATCCCAATGGGTTCCTACTCAATTTGGGGGAAGATGGAAGGTGAAGAGAGAGGCCACATGGCATAGCACGAGCAACCACACCAATTCGAATTGGATTTGGTTTATGCATGTATTTGGAAGCTGAGGAGACCATTAATGTTTATAAAATACAGGAAGCATCCATGAGAAAGAGCTTTTTGATCAGTTGTGAAATTTGTTGTTGTGAAGAGAGAGAGAGTTAGTGAGTGACTAGTTCATGCTTGAGCCAATTTCGAAGGTGAGAGATTCCCATCCTAATTGAACTGGAGAGGCCACTAAGGTATTTCAAGGAGCTTAAATGGAGTTATAATATACAGGTTCAGCTACAACATCTCGTGGACACTTCAGGATTCGGCTCATTCCCCCTCCCATCTCACATTCTTTCACCATATTTCATCCCGATGGAGTGAGGCGCACTTGGTGAGCCATTTATCTTTTTGAGTGAGCAACACTTGCTCCAGAATTTTGTATTCTGATGTAAATACTATTATCTCTCTATTAATTAATTTATCAGGTTGAAAGGCCAAGATATTTTATGTATTATTGATCAGTAATAAAGAAACAGTGCCATTTCCCACTTCTTTGTTGCAAACTCTCATAATATTGGTAGATTTGAATGGCTGTGTAAAATATTGATTATTCATGCATAAATGGACTGTCATGGAAGGATATTTTAGGTTTCATATTCATTAACTGAGATTTTGTGTCCATTGGGATGAATTCCATAACCATTGGATTAAATTGCATCTCATTTCCCCATGGGTTCAAAACTAGTTTTTATGTATATGATTGAAGGAAGTGATAATAACCATATGAGTTTGATTGGTTCAGCATATGAGTCCCTGTTGATGTCCTATACACACCCCCTACCTCAATTTGATAATTTGAGTGGGTTTCTGTACATTTGGTAGGCCATTCTGACAATTACCCAGGGGGGATTTGAGCCCCAACATTGCTAATAAAATCATCTATCTTGATCAGAATTTAGTACTAACTTGCAAAATTCATTAGAGGGAAACAATAAATCCCTGAACATAATAATTAAGTTATTATATCATTGATACACCTTCTCTGAATATTTGGGAGCAATTGTACCAATTTGGAGACCAAGACACTAAGACTAGCCAAGAGCAAAAATTGTGAAAAATTGGAAAACTGGGCATTTTAGTAAAAATTTAAAAAAGGAACATTACACACATGGAGGTGACATGATAGATGGGTGGACCTATGGTAGGTTGACAAGTGGACCAATTAGGACATGCCACATGGCAACCCTGTTGACAGTTAGTTGAATAGTTTACCAAAACCATTGGAGTTGGGGAGGCTCGATCCCTTGACCTCCTCTCTGCCTAAGCCTCCACCAAATCCACCTAGTCATCCTCTCCATCATTTGTTTCTTAGCCTCTATGAAGTTACCTTCTATTTAAATTTGAATAGAGTTTATATGGGAAAAAGGGGTTACCTTCTATTTAAATTTGAATAGAGTTTATATGGGAAAAAGGGGTGGGCCCCATGTGTTAAATCTGAACCATATTCATTGCCATAACTATATTAGCCCACATGCCACATGACCAGCCACCGATCCAACACATATTTGCCAACACAAACCATAGTACAAGTCTTTGACATATGCCAATACAACAAGCCAACAAAATTGTATTTTGAGGAGAGGTTCACGGGTTTGAGCTTGTGATCTCCTTCCCCTTTTCCAAGTGCCTTAACCATTACACCAAGCCTTCCACTTATTCAGTTTTT
>LPNX010056620.1:802523-829937 GCA_001517045.1 Pseudotsuga menziesii | reverse complement strand
TATATATATATATATTATAATTTCGGATTTGTTTATTATTTTTAAACAAAATTATATTATTTTATGGAGATTTTCCATATTTTTATCCATTTTTAATGGATCTTTACCCATTAAATTTTGGGATCAAATATTTATAAATCCCACTCAACTTGGGGATAAGATATGGATTTTTGGACTATATGAACCATTGTAATTTTCCATAGGTTGGCATTGGAAGATGCATTGAAGTTTTGATGATATGATTCCAAAGTTCCTTTGAAGGCTTTGTAAGAGGCTTTTTAGCCACTCTTGGGAGATTTTGGAGAGGGAGAGGACTTCATTTTTTAAGCTTAAGTCTCTTTGTAGCAGTTGTGAAGAAGGAATTTTGTACATGTTCAAGCATTTTTTTGAAGACTAATAAGATCAGTCCTCATTGAAGCTGGACCCAGAGACGTAGCCCAAGAGGGGTGAACTCCGTCATCATTTGTTGTCTACAAATTTTAGGGTTTGCATCTCTTTTATGTGTTTATGTGCTTCAATTATGCTCTTTAATTTTGTCATTTAAATCCTTTTAATGAGTTTAATCATTCAAATTTCCACATGCAATTTAATGGTTATAAAGATCTTGTCATTTCTTGATCACATAACCACATAGTTTAATATGGGGGAGCTAATTTTCTATTCCAAGATCAATAAAAGTAGAGGAGGTAGTTGTGGCCACAACAATACCTCATGTTGAATGCTCTCCTTTAAAATGACCATAAATATACCCAACAAATTATCCACTAGAATGTTCTTCACTCTAAAGACTAAACTTATGAAATTGCCTAATGTGCTTTATAATTGTTCCTCTTAATATCCTCCTGATGTGCCATTAATTCATCTATAAATATATACCAAAATATAATAGAGACATTTTCATGATAAAAAATCCATTGATACCATACAAATTAATTAGTTTCTAAATACAAGGATGCAACAATTACCTTTGGTAAAGCTAGTACTTGGTGTAGATCAAATAATTCCTCCGTATGAAATATCCATGTTATTGGATCATTTTCATCTAAATTTATCATATCAATCTTGGGTCTAAAGTAGTTCCTTGGTCCCAAGGTTAACCTATGATTATGAGGTTCCTGGAGTAATGAGTGATCAGGTGTTTAGTACTCAAGGCTCTTAATAACTAAGTATGATATAATTTTCTCCTGATGTGACATTGACTTGATTATACTATTCTCCTTATCCTCTTTTGGAGGATTTGACATTTGGTTAAGTAGGTCCCTTATATTGTTCAAAATCCCCCTCCCCTCCATATCTTAGGTTATGTTGGATATCCTCTTTGAATGTTTGGAATTCATCCTTATTCACCAAATTCATGATGCCCACCTTTCTTATCACTGTGTTTACATATTCTCTACTCTTTCTATAAGCTTGGACACCACAAACTCTACATTATCATGTTCATCTTGTGTTGGGGATGAGCCTTCAAGAGGTTTAGTGGATGTAATAATTTTTGCTCCATTTATTTATTTGATCAACTAATATTTACTAGAGTTATTTTCGATTTCATCTTTATCACACATTCTAAATCACCTAAAACAAATATTCCAATGAAAATCTAAACAAGTTTCAAGTTAACATGCCTTTAGAAACCCTAGTTTGTAAGTTGTCGTCTTGGCCGACCTTTCTCATGAATTATCTTTGAAAATTTGTCTCTTCCAAGTTTGAAATTTTGTCCTATGGTATCATGATATGTCTTCTATGCAATGTCATAGGCGTGACCCAATCTGATGTGCCAAGGGAAAGTTATCATAACTTTCCCAAAACTTGTTATTTTTAATCCTTTTAGGAGAGCGAACTTGTACATACTAGCAAGTGTGTAATTTTCCTGT
The DNA here is from genome assembly GCA_001517045.1 of Pseudotsuga menziesii. NCBI lineage: Eukaryota > Viridiplantae > Streptophyta > Pinopsida > Pinales > Pinaceae > Pseudotsuga > Pseudotsuga menziesii. The sequence continues at coordinate 828,066 of LPNX010056620.1, read as the reverse complement.
TATGCTTCTAAATTTTTTACCACAAACAATATGTTCAATCTTCCTTCCGATGTAATTGATGGCACTAAATTTGCATATTTCTAGCTTCATATATAATAGTTTACCTGTAACACCTATTTGAGGCTAGTTTTTAGACAAATAAAAAACCCTAACTTCCACATACTATAAATTTGAACTTATAATGAACCATGACTTGCAATTTTTACAACATGTACTTCCTTATGTATTTTGAGGCTCCTAAAAATTATGTTGTCTCAGACGTCCTCAAAAACAAGTTATAGATAAAATGACTTTGATACCAAATGTTATAAGCCAAATTCCCAAAATAACATAAAAATATAAAGAAAGAATAACTCAACACCTTGAGAAGGAAATAAAGAGACACTTGGACAACACAATAAAGAGATGAGTAAGAAGCCTCTTCAAGTGGAAAACCTTCTTATACAATGCATCAAATGCACAAGAAAAAATAAGATGGTCTTAAAACTAGGCCTTCTTGGTATACACACACACACACATGTATGTATATATATATACACATGCACACACATATGTATATATATTATTATACACACACACACATATGTGTGTACATATATACATACACACACACACACACACACACACACACACACAAACATATGTATACATACATGTATATATATACACACACACACACACACACACACAAACATGTATGTGTTGATGTTTTTGTAACTTCAGAATGTATTCACTTGTATATCTTATGTATTGTACCCCGATGTTTATTCCGGGAAGTGTCTATAATGTATTTAAGTCATGTCATGCCCCGATGTTCCTATCGGGAGATTCAATAATGTAAACAAGTCATGTAAAGTTATTGTGGGTAACCCTCCTATTAATCAAGGGTTAAATTCCCCGCAGTTGTGGGGCCCTAGTGTTATTAGACTCTCCTAGAGAAGTCGGCCCTAGTGAGTTATTGTCAAATTGGGAATTAGTATAAATAGAGAGTGAGCCTCTCTATTTATCACACATACACTCGCACTCAGTTGTAGTGCATAAATGAGAGAGAAGAAGTTGTTGGGACAAGAGAGAGAAAGACTATCGCTGTCGGGAGATCATCTTACTGTTTTGGGGTTTTGCTTTTGGTGCTGATTCTATCTCTGAGGAATTTGCGGGGTTTTTTCCTTTATGGTTTCCCCGAGGAAAATATTTGTGTCTATTGTCTCTTGTGTTTGATTTTTGTGCTTGTTATTCTCTCAGTTAAAGATCCTAAGATAATGCTAGCTTGAATGATAAAAATCTAACATGGTATCAGAGATAACCTGAGAAGAAGACACTGTGTAGTTGCAGAAACTAGGGATTCCTACTTTTTGGATCTCTCTCCATAGATTTTCAGCAAAAGAAGGTTGGGATGACTCTCCTCTCTAGGGCGCATCTTTCTGTCGAAGTAGAATATGATTTTGAGCATTTTCTATTTTTGACCCGACACTACTGCCGAAAATTAGGGATTTCCACAGAAGTGGAAATTTTGAGTGAGCCCAGGGCTGGATTGATCTGCTCCTAAAAATCGAAGTTTAGAGATCACTATCAAAGTTTTTGGTTGGGCAGAACTCCGATAAAGTCAAACCCTAATCTGCTCTTGAACTAGCTCTGTAGAAATTCAGCTCCAGATCCAGTTCTGACATCTTGACCTAGTAAGATATAAATATTTTGCATTTCCATTTGAGGTTCTCTGTTAAGATGTCTCATCATACCAAGCTTGATGAAAAGATTGAGGGAGCTGATAACTTCCGAGCCTGGAAGAAAATGAGTTGGAATCTTACATTAATGAAGAGGTTCCAGTTCCAGAAAGAGATGAGGCTAAGGCCTTACAAAAGAAGAAATTGGTCATGGCTAAGAGGATTATTGCTGATTCAATCAAGGATCACCTCATACCACAAGTTTCCTCCCTAAAGACACCTAAAGCTATATTTGATGCCCTGACCAAACTGTTTGAAGGAAAGAACATAAACTGGAAGATGACTCTGAGAAACCAATTGAAGAATGTAAAGATCCAGAATGTGCAAACCATCTAGTCTTACTTTACAAGGGTCTCTCAGCTCAAGGAAAAAATTGAAGTGATGGATGAAGAAGTAGAGAATGCAGAAATTGTGATGACCACCTTGAATGGTCTCCCTAGGACATGGGACTCTTTCATTCAAGGGATTTGTGCAAGAAAGAAGCTAGTTAAGTTTAGTAGACTATGGGAAGAATGATCACAAGAAGAAGCTCGAATAGCAGCTCGAGAAGAAAAGATGGGAAATGAAGATCAAGCTCTCACAGTACAATCCAAGAAGAGCAAAACAAATCATCACCAAGGTAAGCACTTTCATTCTAGAAGATCTAACAAGAACCTACCCAAATTTAGATGCTTTACATGTGATGAAAGAGGACACTATGCTAGAGATTGTCCTAAGAATAAAAATGGTTCTCTTAAGAAGAAAGGGAACAATAGAATACATCATGCTCATGTTGCAGAAGATGATGAACCTTCCACAAAGAGAATTAAGCAAGAAAGTGATGATTATTCAAGTGATGAAGAATCTATTTTGATTTCCTCTCTCACGGAAAACATCACACATGGAAGCAATGATTGGATTATAGACAATGGGGCTTCCAAAAACATGATGGGATTCAAAGAATCATTTGTGAAACTGTCAGAACATGAATCACCCCACAAGGTGAAACTTGGGGAGGATTACCAGTGTCCAATAAAAGGTAGTGGAGAGTCCTCCTACAAATTAGACTCTGGAAAGTCTATGAAAATGAAGGATGTCTTATTTGTACCAGGACTTAAGAAGAGCCTCCTCTCCATCTCTGCATTGGATGCGAAAGGCACAAGGGTTGCATTTATATATGTCCAAATCCTCATGTGGCCAAAAGGAAAGACTATTGATGATGCAGTAGTGATTGGGGAACAAGAGGGAGGTCTATACAAATTGAAGGGCCAACCAGAACAAGCTTTGGTTCATGACTCAGTAGAACCATATGAACTTTGGCATAGAAGGCTTGCACATGTGCATTACAGAGGAAAATTTGTTGAAGGTCTTCCAGAAATTCAGGCAAAACATGATGGTGTCTGCAAAGGATGTGCGAAAGGAAAGAACACAAAGAAGACATTTCCAAGTAGCGAGAGTAAGGAAAAATGAATCTTGGAAATCATCCACTCTGATGTATGCGGTACAATGTCATCCAGTTCATTAAGCAGATATGTATACTATGTTTATTTTATTGATGATTTTTCTAGGAAGACATAGATATACTTCTTGAAGAACAAATATGAAGTATTCAACAAGTTCAAGGAATTCAAAGCCTTGATCGAGAACCATACAGAAAAGAAGATCAAAACCTTTCGACCAGATAATGGTGGAGAATTCACATCAAATGAATTCAAAGCATTATGCAAAGATTCAGGGATTAAGAGGGAGTTAACTACTCCATATAATCCACAACAGAATGGGGTTGCAGAAAAAAGAATAGAACGATCATGGAAGCTACAAGGGCCATGCTTCATGATCATGATCTTCCCATGCATCTATGGGCAGAAGCTGCTAGAACAACGGTGTATGTACAAAACCGTACTCCACACAGAGTACTCGAGAACAAGATACATGAAGAAGTATTTTTCGGAAAGAAACCAGAAGTCAACCATCTCAGAATATTCGACTGTCCAGTGTACATACACATTCTGGAAGAAAAGAGGACAAAGTTAGATCCTTCAGGAAGGAAGGGTATATTTGTGGGATACTCTGAAAGCTCGAAGGCTTACAGAGTATACTTCCCAGGATTCAAGAAGATCGACATCAGCAAGGATGTAACATTTGACGAAGACTCAGCTTGCAACAAATCCAGAACGAGACCTGCTGAAACAGAAGTACCTAGAATTCATGACAAAACCATGAACAAAGAAATTCAAGAAGAAGATCGAGAAATAGAAGAACCTCAAGAACCTGTAGATCCACATCAGGAGAAGAATCCTCACAAGAGGAAACCTGCTTGGGTACGAGAAGCTATCCAAGGCACAGAAAGATATGTGGCTCGAGAAGAAATACATAGAGAAAGGAAAAGAACCAAGTCCTGCTCCGGTTATGTAGCCTTATTATGTGACTTCATCGATAAAGAACCTTCCAACTATGAAGAAGGGACATAAAGGAAAGAATGGAAGGATGCTATGATCAAATATTATCAATTGATCATGAAGAATGATGTCTGGGATGCTGGCCCAAGACCAGAAGGGAAGCCTGTTGTAACTTCCAAATGGATCTACAAGATCAAGCATGCTGCAGATGGCATCATAGAAAAATATAAAGCAATATTTGTGGCTCATGGATTCTCCCAGAAAGAAGGAATAGATTATGAAGAAACTTTTGGACTTGTAGCCAGATATACTTCCATCAGATCAGTACTTGGTCTGGCTGCAGTGATGAAATGGAAGATACACTAGATGGATGTCAATGTTGCTTTCTTGAATGGTGTAGTGGAAGAGGAAGTGTATGTGGAGCAGCCACTCGGTTTTGAGACACATGACAGGGAGTCTCATGTGTGTAAATTGAAGAAATCCATGTACGGTTTAAAACATGTACCCAGGACATGGTACAGAAGAATTGATAGCTTTCTATCCATTTTGGGCTTTACCAAGAGTAAAGCAGATTCCAACCTTTACTACAAGGTTGAAGAAGGTATCTCAGTGATACTCCTAGTGTATGTAGATTATCTGTTTGTAACATGTATGGATGGGTTGATTCCTGATACAAAGAGGAAGCTTGCTGTCGAGTTTGAAATGAAATACTTGGGTATGATGCATTATTTTCTAGGCATGGAGGTGTGGCAGAATGCAGATGGAATATCTCTCAGACAAGGGAAGTATGCCGTAGATATCTTGAAGAGATTCGAGATGATGGAATACAAGACCATGACCACACCTATGGCATTGAACCTGAAGCTATTAAATGATGCTTCATCAGAGACAGTTGATGCTACGATGTATCGTCAGATGATTGGGTCCTTAATGTACCTGATGAATACGAGACCAGATATTTTCTTTGCTGTGAACACCTTGAGCCAGTTCCTGACAGATCCAGGACATGTTCACTTGATTGCTGCAAAGCATATTCTTAGGTACCTGAAGGGTACAGTTGATTATGGGCTCAAGTATGAGGCGAATCAGAAGATTAACCTGGAAGTTTATGTTGATTCAGATTGGGCAGGCAGTTCCATCGATAGGAAGAGCACTTTAGGGTGTTGCTTTAGTATGGGATCAGGTGTGATCTCCTGGTTTAGCAGGAAACAATCTTGCATGGCATTGATTACAGCTGAAGCAGAGTATGTCGCAGCTTGTTCAGCTAGTTGTGAGGTAGTATGGCCGAGGAAGCTACTGTCTGATTTATTTGATCTCCAGTTGGATGCTACTTGTATATATTGCAACAACCAGAGTTGTGTGAAGTTGTCTAAGAACCTGGTGTTCCATGGCAAGTCGAAGCATATTGAGATCAAATATCACTATATCAGGGATATGGTGCAGAGAGGAGTAGTGAAGCTCCAGTATGTTGCGATGGACGAACAGATAGCTGATGTGTTGACTAATCCATTGGCTAGAGTGAAGTTTGAGTACTTCAGGGAGAAGCTTGGTGTTCTCTAGATCAAGGTTCCCTCCAAGGGGAAGTGATGAGTCTGTGAGCCTTTCTGACATGGTTGATGTGTTCATCCCATGGTCAAATGTGAGTGTTGGGCATGCCTTTCTGACATGGTCGATGTGTTCATCCCATGGTCAGATGTAACTGCTGGGCGAGCCTTTCTAACTGGGTCAGATGTAAGTGTTGAAGAAGATGAAGACCTAATTTGAGGCTAGGCCTACAACCAGCATGAGAAAGGGCTGGTTCTGTAGAACTTCATGTGACGAGAAGAATTGAGAGATAGCACCCGTGATGATGACCAGTGATGATCCATATTCAGTGATGATCCAGATCAAGTGATGATCCAGATCCAATGATGATCCAGATGACATTAAGATGAAGATGACTTGAAGATAAAGATGACTTGAAGATAAAGATGAATTGAAGATGAAGATAAATTGATGATGATCCAGATGATACAAAGAAGAAGACTTGTGCTGATAAATTGTGTCGAGAAATACCTTCCTAGTTAAGAAGGAGTGTTGATGTATTTGTAACTTTGAAATGTATTCACTTGTATATCTTATGTATTGTACCCCGATGTTTATTCTGGGAAGTGTCTGTAATGTATTTGAGTCATGTCATGCCCCGATGTTCCTATCGGGAGATTCAATAATGTAAACAAGTCATGTAAAATCATTATGGGTAACCTTCCTATTGATCAAGGGTTAAAGTCCCCGCAATTGTGGGGCCCTAGGGTTATTAGACTCTCCTAGAGAAGTTGGCCCTAGTGATTTATTGTCAAGTCGGGAATTAGTATAAATAGAGAGTGAGCCTCTCTATTTATCACACATACACTCACACTCAGTTGTAGAGCATAACCGAGAGAGAAGAAGTTGTTGGGACAAGAGAGAGAGAGATTACTGCTATCGGGAGATCATCTTACTGTTTTTGCGGTTTATCTTTTGGTTTTGATTCTATCTCCAAGGAAGTTGCGAGGTTTTCTCCTTTATGGTTTCCCTGAGGAAAATCTTTGTGTCTATTGTCTCTTGTGTTTGATTGTTGTGCTTGTTATTCTCTCAGTAAAGATCCTAAGATAATGCTAGCTTGAATGATAAAAATCTAACAGTATGCACATATAAACATGTATGTACATATATACATGTATATGTATACATTTTTTTTCCATAGGAAAAAGCGTTGTTTATATTGATAAAAAAAATTTACATACAAAGTATGTTCTGTCTCTGTCGATTAGCAGAAATACATCAAACAAGATTCACATGAAACATGATGACTAATCTTCTGCTATGTAGCAGCATTGCATAAATAGAGACTGTGTTCTAGAAAGAGCTTTTTGTAGCTTGTATAGACCCGATTTCTGAAAACATATAAAGATTTTCCTTTGGTGTGTGCAAAATTTTTCCTTGCCTCTAATGCTTGAGAAAGATTCTTCAAAATAAGCTTTTTATGTTGTTTCGTAACACAAACAAGGGATGAAATGTTAAGTTATCGAATTCAAAAACAATATATGATGTGTGTGACAGATTAAGTGCTGCCCGCCCTCAGCCGTGGATCAATGAAAGCTCTATGAAAGAATTCGTATACCTCCGCATATCTTGTTTCAAAAACTTCTATGTGCCCAACTCCATATTTAATCCTGCTTTCGAAAGTCCATCTGCTTCGACATTCCTTTCCCTGTAGACATGATGGCATGTGATAACATCAAAGTTTGAAAGAAGTCTGTTAACTTCTTCATATAGAGAAACTAGAGCAATATTCCCGCATTTCTGAACTTTGTTTATCCAATTTAGAATTATTAGTGAGTCTTTAAAGATCTAAATTTTTCTACAATTTCTTTTGATAGCAAAACATAGAAGCAACTTCAGTGCCATGAATTTTGCAAAATTGTTTGTTCCAATTTTCGGGCCCATCTAAATTTGAAAATGATGTGAAGGATTGAGGAAAAGGGTAGCTCCTCCTCCACATTTATTATCTTGTGAGGCTACATCAAAATAAGCCCATGGGATGGCTTTGTCTATCAACTCTTTTATAATGATCCTTGGGGCCAGATGGTCTTTTGTTTGTGGAAAGAAAGAGAGGATTTCTAGGCCCTGTTTTTCTACTTCTTTCAGAGAGGAGGATTTTTTTAAAAAGGTAGCTTTGTTTCGAGCTAGCTGGATTCCCCATAAATGGAGAAGAGGAAGGGCCTTAATCTGAGCATTCAAGGGGTTTGAGATCCAAGATTTCCATGCTTCTTCCACCGTGGGGCCTGCCTAGATAAATTTGAGAGATGATAGGGATTGAGAAATCCTCCACACCTGTGTGGAGAAATTGCAGTTAAGGAAGGGTGGTTTGCAATTTCTTCATGTCCTTACATAAAGTGCATCATCCAGGGTCTGCTAAAGATATTTTTTGAAGCCTATCCCATGTGGGGAAGGCTATTTTCTAGAGTGCACCACATAATAGTCTTGCCTTCAGCGAGTATTTTTGCTTCTAGATTCCAGGTTTCCACCATTTTGGATCATTCTAGAAGTGAAGTGAGCAGAGCTGCTAATAACCTATTTTTGGGGTGTACTGACCATGTTTTGCATGTTCCCAGACAAGTTCATCTTCTTAATTTGTGAGTCGAATGTGAGAGGAATGTAGAGCTGTAATATATCGACTCTAATCCCTGGTCCATAACTCTGGTAACTCTAGTGCGTAACTTCCCATCCATCCTTGATGCTAGATGTTTGTCGAGGCAAGGTCAACAATTGGATTAAGATGGAAGAGGCCTTTTTGTTGTAACAAGAGCACGAGTTGGTCTGGGAGAAGATGGATTTGTCCACTTCCTGGCTAGGGATATGCCCCGATTCTAACAATTGCTCCATTCCCAATTTTCCATACCAGTCCTCCATGTATGAGAGGAAAAGCATTGCACATTCCTTTCTAGATGATCGAACCATGAATTGGTGCATTGGTGAAAATCGAGTCTTTGACCCATTCCAGAAGAGGAACTAAGGCAATGTATTTATGAGTAATCATTTTTGTCTAGAGGCTGTGAGTTGAGATAATTCTCTAACCGACTTTTGCTGCCAATGATTTTGCAAACAGAAAGGGGTTTTTGAGTCCCTAACCTCCCAATTCTTTGGGTCTAGCGATTTGGTCACATTTTATCCAAGGAAGAAGTCTTTGTTCCTTATTTCCTGTCCAAAGGAATTTTGAGCAAATTTTCTTAGTTTTTTCCAAGATTGATTTTGGGATTCGGGCTAACGCCATCCATTAGACTGGAATGGCCTCTAGTACCAATTTAACCAATATTAGCATAGATGCTCGTGAACGCCATCTATTGCACCAGGTGTTAACTCTGAGTTCAAGTTTTGCCAAAATCCAGTTCCAATCCTCCTTCCTGTAACAGTTTGGTTTGAGTCTAAATCCTAGGTATTTGATACCATCGTACAGGGAAAAATGCAAAAAGGGGAAAAGTTCAAGCAAACCCCTCATGGATTCTTATTTAAGATTAAAAGTGGTGATTGTGGATTTCTAGGATTTAATCTGCATTCCTGTTGCTTTGCAGAATAGGATCAATATTTTTGATAGTCTCTCTGATTCCCCGAGTGAACCATTGCAGAAGATGAGAATGTCATCTACAAATAGAAGATGAGTGATGTTTAGATTGGCAGCAATCTTAATTCCTTCAAAAAGGCCTCTTCTTTTTGCATCTAATAATGCTCTGCTTAGCCCTTTTGCAATCAATGAGAAGAGAAGGGGGGAGAGAGGTAATCCTTGACATAGTCCTCTTTCAAAGTGAAAGAAAGGGGAGGTTGATCCATTGATGAGGACACCAAAAGATGCTGTTGAGATGCATGCAAAAATACATTTTATAATGGTATAGTGAAGCCCAAGTGAGTAAGGAGAAGTCTGAGATAAATCCATCTAACCCTGTAAAAATCCTTGGAGAGGTCAATTTTTAGGATCATCCCCTTGGAGTTTTTTATTTTTGCACTGTAGAGTCCCTCTTGGGCTACCCCAACGGCTTCATGTATCTGCCTGTCTTCCAAAAATCCAAACAACTCCTTTGAGATGAGTTTTGGGAGTACCTTTTTGAACCTTTGTGCAATTTTCTTTGTAACCAACTTGTAAGTAATGTTGCACAAATAAATGGGCCTATAATCTTCCAGTCTTTCCATCTTATCCTTCTTCGGGATGAGAGCTAGAAAGGTTGAGTTCAGGGGAGGATGTAAAAGACCATTAATCCTTGTTTCTTCCAACAGTTGGAGGAGGTCAGGACCAATGATGTCATAAGCAGCCAGGAAAAATTCTATCGTCCACCCATCTGGGCCCAGAATTTTGTCCTTTTCAAAACTGTGCAAAGTTGTTTTCAGCTCTTCTTCTGAAACCTCTTCCATTAGGTCTAAATTATCCTCCTTTGTGATACTTCCAGGGAAGTATTACGAGAGTTGGATTACCTCAGCTATTGTTGCTTGCTGATCTGCTTTGAACAACTCCTAAAAGTAGGCCTTCCCTACCTCAGCTAGATCTTCAAAGGAAGAGACTGTCTCATTGTTTTCCTTCCTTAGTTCCCAGATGGTGTTTTCTTGTTTTCTTCCTTTGGCATAAGGTTGGAAGAATTTCATGTTGTCATCACCACATTCCATCCAGATGGCTCTACTCTTTAGCCTCAAGACCTCCTCTCTCTCCTTTAAGATCTTGTTCCTATTAGATTCCAGAGAAATCAACCGTTCCTTGTCTTCAGGGGTGAGAAAGCCTCCCCCTTTATCATTTTGGAGCCCTTCCAGTTCTGCCTCAATCCGGATGATTGCTTGATCATCTAAGGTCTTTTTGTTTTGAGCCCATTCTTTTAACATCTTTTTTATTTGGAGAAGGTTTTGTGAGAAATGGATGACAGCATGTGTGCCTTCCTCTGCTTGAAAGGGTATCCAGTTATTTTGGATAAGCTTTGTAACCTCCTCATTTTTAATCCAGGCAGAGCAAAGTTTGAAGGGGTTGGTTGGATTTCTTGGGTTTTTTAGAACTTCCAAGAAAATGGGAAGTGGTCTGAATCCTCTCCTGAGTCCACCCATTGTTTGAACAACAAGTCTTTCTCCAATAGATTCTCTGCCAACAGGAATCTATCTAGCCTCTTTGCATTCTTGTCCTCCCCCACTCTTCTATTTGTCCACGAGGGTTTGAGTTTTTGGGGGTCTAAGTCGACCAACTTCATGTTATGGAGGAGGTTACTGAAAAAAGAGGCTAAGGATTTTTTCTCGCCTTTGGGCCCCAAATTTCATGGGACCACAATATAAAATTTAGATCTCCTCTGATTATCAGATTTTCCTTTCGCATGAGGCTGGAGTTCATTAAGGAATCCCAGAACTCCAATCTGTTGTTGTAAGGCCCATAGATATTCATAATGTTCAGAGTTAAGTTTTCCTCAGCCTAAATAATCTGAATTCCTAGGCCTAAGAGTGCTTCCCAGGAATTTGTGCAGCACATAGTAGACTGATTCCATCCAATTGCTAGTCCACCAGAGTGTCCTCTTGCACTCTGAGCTATGAAGGTGTAAAAACAAGAAATTGTAGAAAACACTTTGTTACTTCCAATTCTGACCCTAACATTTCTTGAAGGAGGATAGCATCCGGTTTGTGGACCGAAAGTAGCCTCTTAATGGCAAGTTTTTTTTGGGTACTTTCCAGACCCTTGCAGTTGACGGAAATAATTTTCATTTGGGGTCCCCTTCCGGGGCTTGCACTGCTCTAAGTGCCCCAAAGAGGGTTTGTTTCCTTCCATTTGCTTGATCCCTAAGCACTTCGTGTTGTGCCGCAGAGAGATGAGAAGGTCTTCCCCTACCTTTTCCTTTTGTAGGTAAAGTAGGGTTTGAGCCAAGTCCTCGGATTAGGGCTTTCGGGTTCATAAGTACAAGAATATATCTTGACCTGAGGTGGAAGCAGATTGAGGAGTTGGAAGGAGAATTTGGGATATTTGGAAGAGGGGAGGATGAAGGAACCATCGAGGGAAGTGTGGTGTTGGTATGTAGGGGAGGGGAGTGTATGGGGGGAGGTGCAAGATGGGGACAAGAAGAATCACATGGGTTTGGGGGCGAATTATCATTTAGTTGTAAGTCATTTAAATGATAATTTAAAATTGAAGTAGGAAGCATACCGGTAGTGTTATGTGGCTCGTTATGACTGGAGGAGTAATCCTGGGAGTAGAGGCAATAGTTGTAGGCTCCTCGATTTGTCCTGTGGGTCGACCTATCACCTCTGCTACTATCCGATTGTCTTCCCCTTCTTGTTCTGCCACAGGCCCTTCCGGTCTTGGAAACATAGCTTCCTTCAAAATCCATCTCTTCCTGGTGGGGGCTGAGGGCAGGGCTAGAGGGCAGTTCTTTGCAAGATGCCCTGTCTCATGACATTTATGGAATCTAAAGGGAAGCCCTTCATAATCCAACAATTGTTTCCTTATTTTGGGACCCTAGATCAAGTTGATGTGATCACTAAGACTTGTTCGAATATTCAAGGACACAAGAATTCTTTCCATTGTTCTCCTCTTTGTTTGTAGGAAGGAGAGATATGCCTCTATAAAGGTCCCTATGGCCCTGCCAATGTCCCTCAGAGAAGTTTGATTCCAAAATTCCCATGGTAGTCCTGGCAAACGAACCCACACTAGAATGGTATCTAGTCTTTCAGTGTCTGCATCGAAGAGAGGGGACCATTTTTTTAGCTTAAAAGGGGTCGTACCGAAGTTCCAAACCTACCCTAGAACAAAATCTGAATCATCTTACAGTTAAAACAAAATCCAAACCAGCGCTTGGCTAATGAGGTGATTTCCAGTTCGTTGCATCACATCCCTGTCCAATTTCTTCGGACCCAGCTTCCCATTTTCTCCTGGGTTGGGTTCCTACCTCTAATTTTTCCAACTAGGGGAACATCCGCCATATCCTTTGGTTCAGAAATTGAATATCTACCCCACAGACTAAATTCATGTGTCCTCCGCTAGGGTTTAGGCACTTATTTTTTTGTTTTTTGTTTCCGAATTTTTCGACCTCCGAGCTTTCATTCGTCGATCTTTCCCTTATGTCCCCATCGCTTTGTCCCTGTCCCGAGTCAAGCGAGGATCCATTCAGTATCCCTGGTTGTAAGAGGGATGAGATGAAGCCCTCTGGGATGCACGCGGCTTCTGAGGGAACTGAGGGGGATTTTTCCTCCAAGACGGGCAGGGTTTTCTGTTTGTCAAGAAGATCTAACTTGCTATAAAACCATTGTTCAAGTTGGGTCGCAGGGCTTGGAGAGGCTGTCAGAAAGGGTTCGCTATGTGTGATTACAACATCTATTAACTGCAGAAAAGAGGTTGTGTCGGTGGGGAAGAGTGTGTATGGAAATGCTCCAAGCGAGGGATCAAGCTGCCTGATTGCTAGCTACCCTGGAATACTGTCTTCATCACTTTAAAGAGGTCGTTCCTATGTATATGTATACATACACACAAAAATATGTATATATGTATCTCTCTGTATATAAATGTCCACATATATATGTATACACACACACACACACACACACACACACACACACACATATATATAGGAGACAAATGGTACAATTACAATTAAGGTCCCATACATTTACAATTAGGGTCTTTGTTGACAAATAAAGACAATACTAATATAATATAAAAAATGTAATATCACAATATAATAGTAATAATTTATTTTTAAGGTCTCAAGCAAGCAATACACCAATTTGGTGTATGAGACCCCCTTTCATACGGGACAAGCAATTCCCCCCTGTACAATGATGTAATTGCTATAGTATACAGAGGTGTACATACCCTACACTCATCCATATTTGAACACTTATTACAAACATTGATTATCCCAAATGGTTAGCTCCATCGATTTCCCAATGTTATTTGGTATTGGACCAAATTCTACATCGATAAGTGCCCAAATAAAACAGAATAAGAATATCATTCATAAATGTAGACAAATATCCATAGACTTTTGACCCTTTTTTTGGAAGAGTATATACTATTATTGTTGGTTGTGGAGCCCGATCTTCCTAATTCATAGATGTTATTGTTTTAATTGTGTTTGGATCCCAGCATTTGACGGGGGGTGGTGGCCCCCCACTATAGTCATCAGGAGGGTCCAGGGGGGACAACGACTATTTTGAGATCCTCCCTTGGCAGGGGTTCAGGGGTAGCGCTCTCGTAGCGAAAAATTAAGAAAAATTCCTTGTAAAATGTTGTAATTTCAGAGTCATGACTTGGTCAATAATGGGTGATTTACGGGCCCATGGTTTTGGGAATCCCATGGTATTTTCCCATGGTATTCCCTTTAGAAAAGGAAGGCATTGTAATACAACTGTGTATTGTATTGTAGCATTGTAAAAGCAATCTCTGTGATTGTGTGAGAGAGATTGTGAGAGATTGAAGAGGAAATGTAACGAATGTGTTGAAGATTGTATCCCTTCATTTTGTTGGATGGTATACTAATAAAAGGACTGACAATTTATGTGTGAACGTATCCCATCTTGGGTGAACCATGTTATATTAGTTTCTCGCTTGTAATTTGTTTATGTTTTAATATTTGCATCTTGTTTATTGATATTGATATGCCATCCTATTTTTTTCTAACAATTGGTATTAGAGTCGAAGGTCTATTTGGATGGTAAATTCACAGGAAATAATGGTTCTTGGTTTGAGTGGGAGAAATGGCGAAAGAAGGAAATTTTAGGGTCGAGAAAATTAATGACCAAAACTACTAGTTATCGAAGATGTAAATAGAGGACTATCTGTACCAAAAGGATCTATTCCTACCATTGGGAGAAAATACAAAATAGTTGGTGACTATGAAGATGAAGAATGGGAGGTTTTTGATAGAAAGGAATTGGGAACAATACGACTGTTCCTAGATTTGTCAGTGGCTTTCAATATTTCAAAAGAAAAGACAACAAAGGGTGTGATGAGTGTATTGGCTAACTTGTATGAAAAACCCTTGGATCCCGACAAGGTATTTTTAATGAAGCATTTATTTAATATGAAGATGTCAGAAGGTGTATATGTTGCTAACCATTTAAATGAATTTAATACGGTTACTAATCAAGTAATTTCTATAGGAGTGAAATTTGATGATGAGGTTAGGGATTTTTTAATCTTGTGCTCATTTCCAGAAAGCTGGAATGGCTTGGTTATGGATGTAAGTAACTATGTCTCTAGTTTAAACACTCTTAAATTTGATGATGTTATTGGTGTTATTCTTAGTAAGGAAATGTGAAGAAAAAACACATGTGAAACATCAAGTAATGGGTTGACCATGGAAAGAAGAGGAAGACAAAGGGAGAGAGGAAAGATCCCGGGTAATCACAACAAGTATAGAAAGGGAAGATCCAAGTCCAGACTCAGAAAGATAGAGTGTCGGAACTGTGTTAAGAGGAGACATATGAAGAAAGACTGTAAAGCTCCAAAGAAGAAAAGAGGTGGGAAACAAGAGATTACTTAGGAGGCAAATCTAGCAGGGATGTGTTACAAGATGCTTTGATTCTTGCATTAGATAATACCAACGATGACTGGGTAGTAGATTCAGGGGATTCATGTCATGCTACACCCCATAGGTAATTCTTTCATGATTATGTTCCACGTGATTTTGGACATGTTTTATTGGGGTGTGATGAACCATGTAAAATCATTGGAATGGGTAATGTACGAATTAAGTTAAATAATCTAAATGAATGGATGCTAAAAGATGTAAGGCATATAATGCTATAAAAATAAATCTGGTCTCAAAAGGGCATTTGGGAGATATCGACTATTTTTCTACATTTGGATAAACGCGGTGGAAGATCACTAAAGGAGCACTGGTAATAGCAAAAGGAGATATGATAGGTACATTGTATTTATGTCCCTATAATACTGGTTATTCTATCTCTGTAGCTTCCACATAAACAAGTAAAATGTTGTGGCATCATAGGCTTGGCCACATGAGTGAGAAGGGGAAGCAAATTCTTCAATCAAGAAAATTGCTTCCAGATCTGAAGCAGACAAGTATGGAATTCTATGAGAACTGTGATTATGGAAAACATAAGAGAGTTAGACTTCTCAGGGTTGGGAAACAAAAGAAGAGTGAAAAGTTAGAGCTTGTGCATATAGATGTATGGAGACCGAATCAGGTACATTATCTTGGTGGCTCTCATTATTATGTTACTTTTATTGATTATGCAACTAGAAAAACTTGGGTTTATTGCATTAGACAAAATCTAATGTATTTGCTACTTTTAAGAAGTGGAAAGCTTTGGTTGAGAATGAGATAGGGAAAATATTGAAGTGTCTTAGATCTAATAATGGAGGTGAATACCGCAACAAGGAGTTTAATAGTTACTATTCATACCATGTGATTCATAGAGAGAAGACTGTCTCAACAACACCACAAGAAAATGGCATGTTAGAAATGATAAATAGGACGATCATGGAGTGTGCAAGGTGTATGAGATTGCATGCAGGGCTGCCCTTACAATTTTGGGCTAATGATGTAGATATTGTTGTTTATTTAATAAATAAAGGGCCTTCAAGTGCTTTGGATGGTGGAATTCTAGAGGAGGCATGGACAGGTAAAAAGGTAAACTACTCATTTCTAAGAACTTTTGGTTGTGAAGCATTTGCCCATATTGATAAAGAAAACAAAACAAAGCTTGAGGCTAAATCCAAGAAATGCACCTTTATTGGATACAAGGTTGATGATTTTGGTTATCGCCTATGTGATTATGAAAATCACAAAATCATTAGGAGTAGAGATTTAGTATTCAATGGAAAGGTTATGTACAAATATCAATTTCAGGGATAAATAGGAAAAGGAAAACACAAAGTACACAGTGCTTAATGAAATCAAAGAAAATGAAGTTCGAAAGCTACCAAAAAATCAATAATAGCAGTAGGTAACTCAAACTCCTACAAATATAAGAAGATCTACCAGGTTAAGTAGACCCCCTGAACAATTCTCTCCTTCACTATATTATTTATTGATGACTAATTCTAGTGAACCATAATGTTATGAAGAGGCAATGCAGGTGGAAATTAGAATGAAGTGGGAGCAAGGCATGAATGATGAGATGGACTCATTGGTAAGAAACCAAACTTGGGATTTGGTTGAGTTGTCTGCAGGTAAAAGAGTGTTGCAGAATAAATGAGTTTACAGGTTGAAGGAAGAAGAAGAAGAAGGAGGCAAGAATCATTATAAGGATAGACTTGTGGTAAAGGGGTTTGCACAAAAGAAAGGTATAGATTTTGATGAAATATTTTATCATGTTATTAAAATGACTTCAATTAGAGCTATTTTAAGTCTAGTGACGGTATACGATTTGCATATTGAACAATTAGATGTAAAAACAACGTTTCTCCATGGGGATTTGGAGGAAGATATTTACATGCAACAACCACAATGGTATAAAGTCAAAGTGAAGGATAATTTGGTATGCAAGTTGAATAATAGCTTGTATGGCTTAAAGAAAGCTCCAAGACAATGGTACTTGAATTTTGATTAGTTTATGACATA
Source organism: Pseudotsuga menziesii (assembly GCA_001517045.1). Taxonomy (NCBI): domain Eukaryota; kingdom Viridiplantae; phylum Streptophyta; class Pinopsida; order Pinales; family Pinaceae; genus Pseudotsuga; species Pseudotsuga menziesii. Next base: position 810,906 of record LPNX010056620.1, on the reverse strand, counting down.
ACAAGGTTATATTAGATGTCATTCTGACCACTGTGTTTATTTCAAGAGACTAGATAATGAAAGATATGTTATCTTGTTATTGTATGTGGATGACATGCTTGTTGCAGGGTCTAACATGCATGATATAAATGTGCTTAAAAGGAAACTAGTTAAATCATTTGCAATGAAGGATTTGGGTGCTGCAAAGCAAATCCTTTGTATGATAATAACAAGAGTCAGGAAAAATCACAAATTGACATTGTCTCAGGGTGAGTACATAGAAAAGGTGTTGGAGAGGTTTAGAATGCACAGTGCAAAACCCGTTAGTACACCTTTGGCAACCACTTCAAACTAAGTAAGGAGAAGTGTCCCAAAGACACAGGAAGAGATAGAATACATGTCCAAGGTTCCCTATTCTTGAAATGTTGGCAGCTTGATGTATGCCATGGTGCGCATAAGACCAGATATTGCACATGTAGTGGGAGTTGTGAACGTGTATATGAACAATCCAGGTAAAGAGCACTGGAGGGTAGTACAATGGATTCTCAGGTATTTGAGAGGTACCACTTCTCATGCATTATGTTTTGGAGGTTTAGACACAGATATACAGGGATATGTTGAGGCAGATATGGCAGGTGATAAAGATAGGAGGAGGAGCACCAAAGGGTATGTTTTTACTGTAGGTGGAACAACAATAAGTTGCATTTCGAAACTGTAAAATGTTGCTACACTTTCAACAATGAAAACATAGTATGTTGCTGCTACAGAGGCTAGTAAAGAGATGATTTGGTTGCAGAGGTTCATGGAGGAATTAGGTAAGAAGTAGGAGAATAGAAGGTTGTACAATGATAACCATAGTTCAATTCATATTGCAAAGAAATTAACCTTCCATTCTAATACTAAACATATACAACTCAAGTACCATTTCATAAGATCTATTATGGAAGATGAACTGTTAAAGTTGGAAAAGATACATACTAGCCAAAACTCTGTAGGCATGTTGACAAAGGTAGTAACCAGAGAGAAACTGAGTTTCTGCTCAGTTTCTATTGTCCTTCAAGCATGAAGGTGAAGATGATAAATTTTCCAGTTCCAAGGTTCGGAGAATAGTCCAGCAAGTGCAACAACGATGGAGTTGTTGTGACCAGCCTCCAAATGTGAGATTGTTGGTTGTGGAGCCTGATCTTCCCGATTTAGAGATGTTACTGTTTCAACCGTGTTTGTATCCCTGCCCATGGTGGGGGGGTATGGGGGGATTCCCCCCACTATAGTCATCAGGGGGGTCCAAGGGGGGTGGCGACTATTTTGGGAGCCCACCCTAGCAAGGGTTTGGGGAAAGTGCCCCCGTAGCGAAAATTTAGGAAAAATGCCTTATAAAATGTTGTAGTTTCAGAATCATGACTTGGTCAATAATGGGTGACTTACGGGCCCATGGTTTTGTGCATCCCACGGTTTTTTCCCATGGTATTCCCTTTATAAAAGGATGGCATTTTAATACGGTTGTGTATTGTATTGTAACATTGTAAAAGCAATATTTGTGATTGTGTAAGAGAGACTCTGAGAGAGTGAAGAGGAAGTGCAATAGGTGTGCTACAAGTTGTATCCCTTCATTTTGATGGATGGTATAATAATAAAAGGATTTGGCAATTTCTATGTGGATGTAGTCCATCTTGGGTGAACCATGTTATATTGATGTTTCTCTTGTAATGTATTTATGTTTTAATATTTGTATCTTGTTTATTGTTATTGCTTTACGATCTTGTATTTTCTAATAATTATTATAATTTTTGACAAACAATTCTATTAATTTATTTTTTAAAACTATTTTTAATAAATTAATTACATTTAAAATATTTATTATAAAAAAGCATTATATAAATAATACTTAAAATACTATAAACATTTAAAAATACAACAATAATTAATGGCCCATAAAATGTAATGTAGATTTAAAATATTTATTATAAAAAAGCATTATATAAATAATACTTAAAATACTATAAACATTTAAAAATACAACAATAATTAATGGCCCATAAAATGTAATGTAGAATACATTGTAAATGGATGTACTATTAAAACACTTTTTGCTTAAAAACATAAATTTTAAACTCCGTAAATATTTACTTTAAAAAATAATGATATATATTACTTTAAAAAATAATAATAAATACTAATTTAAAAAAAATTAATAAAATACATGACACAATAAAAAAGCTTAAAAAACCAAAGCATCAACCAAAAATTAACCTATTTAGTGGGGTCACGTCATCACTTATCACTTATTTTTATACTTTGAGAACATATATGATAAACCAATGAATAATTGAATTTTTCATTAACATCATAGGCTCATGGCCTTACAAGTCACCACACTTTCTTATGTAAACGGAATAAAATTACAACAATTTAAATAAATTATATAAAAGATATTTAAATTTTTGTAAAATATTTGATCTATTGTATATTATAATTAGTAATTGCTTTGGAAGGTGTAAAAGAAAAAAGAAAAATAAAATTTTTATATTTATAAATTATTATTATTAAGCTTTTTAAATAAATTTAATCAAAGTTTTTAACCTTATTGAAGGTCTAGTTTGAATATAAGCAAAAATTCAAACAACAAGGTGATATATTGAAATATATTAATAAAAATTGTGATAGATTTTTAACATTATTAACCAACTATTTTTATTAATTATAACAATTTGGTAACATATTGAAATTTATTTTATTTATAGACCTATGAGTTTATTAGTGTATAGGAAGGAGAGTAACAAAATTAGAGCAAGGTGAATGAAGAATTTCTCGGAGGGAGGACTCTGGAGCGGAGTTTTTTGGGCATTAACGGCTATCTTGGCCGTTAAATTGGCGTTGCCCGGTCATTTTTGGCGGTACTTCCTGTCAGACCTGGCGATTCTCTGTGTACTATCAGTATGATCCTCGACCTGTTGTCCATTTTCTGAGCTGGCTGGGCATTCAATGTACTTTAATTGTACTGATCATTAGTTTTATTTCCCTTTTCTCGTGGAGTTGCCACGTTTATTCCTCGATCTGCTACCCTTCATTTGGTCTCTGGAAGCGTCATTTCACTTTCACGCATCGTTTGGCTTTGGACCTGGGTTTTTCTTCCAGTCTCTGTGTTCTTTCTTCGCCAGATGCTGGCGGATTTTGCTGTTGAAGATTTGTCATTGAGGACTTAGGAGCAGGTATGTTGCCGGTGTTTGCTGGCTGGCTGGGCTTTTTAGGAGGCGGCGTTTTGTGATGCGGGTTGGGTTTTTTCGGTGTTTAGGCCGTTGCGTTGATGCCATGCATCTGATGACCAATGCAGTGGTCTCCGCGTTGATCTAGCAGGTTTCTTTTGGTCCCTCAAAGGCTTTAGCCTCGGTTTGGTGGTTTGTGTTTTGAACGTCCATTTTGGCCATCTGTCTCTCGGAGGTCAGTATGGTTCCCATGAACGTGGTGATTGCTGATTCATGCCAGAGTTGGCTGGGCTTTTAAGGAGGTGGTTTTTGATGCGGGTTGAGGGGTTTTTTTCCGGTGTTTTTGGCTGTTGCGTTGATACCATGCATTGATATTGACCAATGCAGTGGTCTCCACGTTGATATAGCAGTTTTCAGGTTTAGTGGCATTTGCGTTTTGGCGAATTCCCTGTTCCTTCCTGAGCTTGGGGCTGGTTTGAGGGTTGGTCGTATTCGATGTTTGAAGAGTCTTGGTCAGTTTGGACCTTTTCTGGCGGTTTTGATTAATGATGGACATCGTATCCTGTGATTTGTGAGGTTGTGGCGCTGTTGCGGTTCAGTCTGAGATTGAATTTGTTAAACTTGGGTCCAGGAGCAGTGTGTTTGTGGCCGTGAGATTCCTTTGTGGTTTTTGAAGGATATTTGGGGTTTATGTCCTTCTTGTTTTGGCCGCTTCAGTTGGTTGTTATGTCGAAGTCTCAGGAAGTCTGTTGGCTAGCTACATTTCGGATGACAGCTTATTGAACGATCCTTCTTCTGCTGAGGTTTTGGTGTTTATGTCGGAAGAGTTTGGCATCTGAGAGCTAGCTGAGCGCGTTACTGATGATCAATTTCTCTGGTAACGGCTTTCTTTGATATTCGAATACCAGGTATGTTCGGTTTCATTTTTGGCCTTTGTTTTTAATTCTCCTCTCTGAGAATTTGATCAGAACTAGGGGATAAAGGTCCTGTGTTTTATTTCTGGTTAGTAGTTCTCTGCTTCGTTTCTGTGGCTTTGGAGGGTTGGGGTTTCTTGACACCTGCTCCTTAGGCATATTCGTTGTGGGTTTATGCTAGCGATCTTTCCTCTGCTGTGAGTTTATTTACACTGGAGGGCGCATTGGATTTTATGTGAAGTCTGTTGGGTTCGGTTTTATTTTCTGGGGCGCACTGTTGTGCTGTTTGGCTATGTGCTCTTTCTAGCATTGTGCTAGTTTCCAGAGAAGCATAAGTTAATTGGTGTCTGGTCTCTGACTGGTTTTATTCGTGCTTCCGTTATGTCTTTGCGGGCGGTTAAAACCTTGGCCCGCACTCCACCAGGGCACTTGCAATGCATTAAGCAGGGCGATGGGGTGGAAACGAGGCTCTCTGCTTCCTATTTGCCATTAAATCTGGGCGATCTGGGGCCTGTTAGTGGTCAGGTTAATCTTTTGGACAAAGTATCTACATCTCTGGAATGTTTGGTTGACGCTGGTTTGGGTGGAAGTCAGATGCTGAATCCTATCCCTTCTTCCTCGGCTGTTTTTGTTCATTTGGATCAGCCGAATGTTTCTCATCCGACTCTAGGAGACGGTTTTACTGATGCTGGGGACTCCCTTACTAGGATGGACATGGGACTCAGGGATGTTTCTTTTCCTAGTTCTCAGACGACTGGGAATGCTTTTCTGGTTGAGAATGAGTCTCAGTCTACAGATTTGGATCCACTTTGTCAAGACTCTAAATAATTGGGGAATTGCGGGAATCTCTCACCTGCATGTCGTATTGGGAATAGCTGTGTGAATGGGAATTTTTATGCTTCTCCTAATCTAGATTATCCTTTGGAGTCATTAGGTTTATCACAAAGTGAAAAGAATTCAGGTGGGCATTCTTTTCAGTCTGATAAGACTTGTTTACCGGTTATCCAGGTAGATGGGATGGTTCATAAGGTTTGTAAGAGTGCAGAGTTGGGAACTTCCTTTTCTGCTGAATCTATGGATCCTGTTAATGAGCCCTTATACTCTGTTAGCAGTGGTCTATCTAAGCCTAAGAAGAGGATTCCTAAACCTATCAAAAAGACAAATCCTACCTTAATGACTTTGGGGGAAGATGTGCTACTTAATGACATAGTTCTTACTAATGCTGTGACTTTGGTTGGGAGATTCGGAAATCGTAATTATAATTTAGATTCTCTTCATGGGTGGGCTGTTCGGGTCTGGACTGGGATTATCAGTTCTATTCCTGAGATTTTTATACTCCCTCAGGGCTGGATAGCATTTAAATTCTCTTCAGCAGATGATTCTGATAGGATTCTAGCTGGTGTCTGGAAATGGGATAAGGCTGCTCTTCTTATTAAGAGGTGGTCACCTTTATTTGATCCGCGAAAAGAAAGGTACGATAAAGTTCCTACTTGGGTCAAATTGCCGCATTTACCCTTTAAATTCTGGTCTGCTGATTTCTTCAGACTTGTTGGGAATACATTGGGCACCCATCTGGAAACTGATTTCTCCTATTTAAAATATGGGGTCTGTTGCATAGGCCGGGTACTTGTTTTGTTAGATTTTCGTCTGGGACTGCCTGCTGATTTGGTCATTAAAACTGGTAACAAAGATTTCATTCAGCCTCTGGATTACTTGGGACTTCCCTTTCGATGTTTTAGATGCCATGGGCTAGGACATCTGGCAAATGATTGCTCCCTATCATTTAAAAAACATTCTTTTCATAAAATCTGGAGAGTAAAAAAAGATTGGAATCAATCTAATGCTAAGGCAGGGATCCCAGTAATTGAAACCTTGGATAAATGCTTAGATGAGATTCAGTCTATTGCTAAGGTTGGTAAATCTGTTAATGAGAATCTGGATGCTCACGGGTTTTCTCATGGTTTTGATGAGATTCAGTCTATTGCTAAGGTGGGTAAATCTGTTGATGAGTATCTGGATGTTCTCGGTTCTCCTATTGGTTTTGATCCCTTAGTCAAACTCAAACAGATTAGTTTATCTAGTGCTAAGGCAGGGATTCCAGTAATTGAAACCTTGGATAAATGCTTTGATGAGATTCAGCCTATTGCTAAGGTTGGTAAATCTGTTGATGAGAATTTGGATGTTCTCGGGTTTTCTCATGGTTTTGATGCGATTCAGCCTAGTGCTAAGGTGGGTAAATCTGTTGTTGAGAATCTGGATGCTCTCGGGTTTCCTCTTTGTTTTGATCCCTTAGCCAATCTTAAACAGATCAGGTTATCTAATTTGGATGATAATCTTTTTCTGAATCTTTCTTCAGAGGCATTTTTTTCTTCTATTCCAAATACATCTTTGAAGGATCTTGGGTTTGTTTCTCCATGTAAGGCAGTTGTAAGTAAAGGGTATTTTCTCAGATCGAGTTCTAAATCAGTTCAGGAGAATTATAGGCCTGTCAAAGATAAAATTGGGACTCTTGAGTATGAGGAAGGTTTGACTGGTGGTAATCTGTTAGGGCAAGCGGTTTTGAAAGGTGATGGGGCGCTTAGAGCATCTGCCCTCTATCAAGTTCCCTTATGATACTTATGTCCTTAAATGCAAGGGGTTTGGCTAGTCTTCCTAAGAAACTAGCAGTTAAGAGGCTTATCGATCTTCATGCTGTTGATGTTCTTTTTATTCAAGAAACTATGATTGAGGGGGATGCTTTGGTTCAAGATTTGGAAATTATGATTCACGGATGGAAGTTCATATCAGTGGATGCTATGGGCAGATCTGGTGGACTTATTATAGGATGGAAGTCTGTTAATTTTCTTATGCTTAATGCATGGGCATTAAAAGCTGGGTTGTGTGTTGTTTTATTGGATTATGACTTACAAATTGATCTATCCTTTGTAAATTTATATGCGCCCTACTTGGATAGGGAATCCTTCTGGAACAATCTGATTAAGCTGGATTGTTTTTCGTCTCCTAATTTAGTCTTTGGAGGCGACCTTAATTTCTCCCTGGGTCTATCTGAGATTTGGGGTTTACATGCTCAAATTGATCCTTTATCCAATTATTTCCATAACCTTTTGGAGAATTTGGGGTTAGTTGATATTAATCCTTTGGTATCAATTCCTACCTGGAGTAATCGCAGAGTTGGTGATGAGGGTATTTGTAAAAGATTGGATCGTCTTTTAGTCTCGGCTGACCTCCTTGACTGCAACTTCCTTCTTAAACAATGGATTGGATGTGGAGGTGTATCTGACCATCAACCGGTTTTTTTGCAAATTTCCTCTCAGCATTCCAAGGCCCACAGCCCTTTCAAGTTTAATGCAGGCTGGCTGGATCATCTTGATTTGGTTGATGCTTTAAAAAACTCTTGGGTCTGCTTTGATGTTCGATCTGACTTATCTCCCGAGGCTCAATTCTGTGTGAATCTAAAACGCATAAAAGATATTTCTACCAAATGGTCTCTGAATAAAAAAGCTCAGAATATTAAAGACTTGGTTGAAATTGAATTTGAGTTAAATAGATTTCATCATAGTCACTCTTCTGGTATTCTATCAGTGGTTGATAATAATTTATTGACTGAGATAGAATCTCGCAAACAGGCTATTCTTCTTTATAGGGAAAAGGAGGCTCGTCAGAAAAGTAGGGTTTTATGGTTGCGTTGTGGAGATGATAACACTCCTTTTTTTCACAAATTTGCTGCCCATAGAAAATGCCGCAACTCAATATGGAAACTTTTTGATGATTCTGGAAATCTTGTGGAAGGTTTTGAGGCTATAGCAGAAGCTGGGATTCAGCACTTTGAAAATCTTTTTAAAGAAGAAGATGAGCTCCATCTTCCAGAAATTGTTCTTAGTGCTGGTCATTTCCCTACATCTGTTACGGAGGATGATAACGTAGAGCTTATGCAAGCTATTACTCTTCAAGATCTTAAGCATATCTTAAGCATTAGCAAAAATGACAAGAGTCCAGGCCCGGATGGTATCCCTGTAGAGGTGTATAGGTGTTTGTTTGGAGTTTTGGGTGAAGATCTCTTAAGAGTTATTGAATTGTCCAGGACAAGTGGCAAGATCCCAGCTGTCTTTAACTCAACTTTTCTTGCCCTTATTCCTAAGATTGACAGCCCTTCATCTTTTGAGGATTTTCGTCCTATATCTCTCTGTAATTTTATTTACAAAATTATTGGTAAGATCATTTCGATTAGAATCAGGAAGGTATTGAGCAGCTATATATCTGGTGAACAGTTTGGGTTTTTGCCGGGAA
>LPNX010056620.1:785565-802245 GCA_001517045.1 Pseudotsuga menziesii | reverse complement strand
CTTGCAGGTATCTTATTAGGGATTGGGATTGGCTGATTATTAAAGTTGAAAAAAGGATTCAGAATTGGAGCTTCCGTTGGTTGTCAAAAGGAGGAAAGCCGGTATTGATTAAAGCTGTTTTAGAGGCTACTCCTGTATATTGGATGCATTTCTGGGTTCCTTTGGGGGTCATTGACAAAATCAGAAAAATTTGTTTTAACTTTCTTTGGACTGGTAATCAGAAATCCTCTGGATTAGCCTGGATATCTTGGAAGACTATCGCATTGCCTAAATCCATGGGTGGTTGGGGACTTAAGGTACCTGTCTTATTTGCCAAATCTCTTGCAGCAAAAAAGGTATGGGATATTATTCAGAGTTCGGGTTTATGGGTAAAGATAGCTTATCAGAAATATATTGGATTGGATAAGATCCCCTATTAAAAAGAAAAAGAATATTTCAATCTGTTGGAAAGCAGTCCTCTGGGCTTTTGACCTTATTGGGGAATTTCTGGTCTGAAAGGTTGGTTCTGGAAAAGCTGTTCGTATAGGATTAGATCCGTGGGTTGGATGTAAATGGAGACATTCTTTGCCTATTCCTATGATTGATAGGCTTCATTTGGCTGGTTTCCATTATCTCTCAGATATTGGAACTACTGGTATGTCTGTTTTAATGCCTCAAGAATGGTTATCTACAGATACTTTGGGGTTTAATGATCCTTTTGAGATTACTGTTTGGAATGGATATATTGCCATTCTAAAATCCAGACATGTAAGACTATCTACTGAAGATGACTATCTTATCTGGCAATTATAAAAAACAGGCAAATATTCTCCAAAATTGGGATATAATGAACTTATTTTCAGAGTAGTGGATTTGAACTGGTGGTGGAAGGTTTTATGGAAGATGAAGTGTCCACTAAAAACAAAAATTTTTAGTTGGTTTCTCCTCACTGGTAAAGCACTGACATGGGATGTTCTCTGCTTGAGAGGTAGAGAGGGTCCTGGTAGATGTTATCTATGCAAACAGAGCTGCGAATCAAATTTCCATATTGCTGTAGAATGCCCTTTTACGCAATCGGTTTGGTCTATTATTGAGGATCATCTGACCCTTAATAATCTATGGAATGGAGTCACAATCTCTGAATGCTTTAAAAATTGGTGCATGTTATCAGATGTAATCCTTATCAAACCTTTACCCATCATTGTCCTTTGGTTTATCTGGAAAGCAAGGAATAATTCTTGTTTTGAGGATTGTGACTCATCTCCAGCTCAGATTTCAAGTTATAGTTTGAGCATGTTGAAGAATTTACCGCAGTCTATCCCTGTGGTTCCTATCAGAACAATTTTTGTAGAAGAAATTGATCAGTCATATGCGTGGGGTTATTTTGATGGATCTGCTGCTGGGGATCCAATGATCTGTGGGGTTGGGGGTATTCTGTACTTTTCCGATAGGCATCATATATCCTTCAAAGCAGGTTTAGGTTTGGGCACGAATAATTATGCAGAATTATGTGCACTTAAGCTTCTCCTTAGGCTGGCTAGGATGCATAATTTGGAAAAAATTCAATTTTTTGGGGACTCCCAGCTTGTTATTAATTGGGCATCTGGTAAGTATAAATTACAAAATCTTGAATTAGCCTTGATTCTTCAAGATGTTCATTATTTGTCAGACTGTCTTGATGATGTGTCTTACAAACACATTTATAGGGAAAGAAATTCCAAAGCTGATTTATTGGCAAAAGCAGGGGGTAGCATTCATGAGGGTTTTTGGCATACATATGAACAGAATGAGGCAGATTCCACAGAAATTTTTCAAGTTTTCTAAAGCTGCTGTAGAGTGTTGTCTGTCATATGACAGATTGCTGGTTCTTGATGATTTTCCAGAAATGATGCCATGGCTGATATTGAGGTGCATTTTTCGAAATTGGTGATCTTTAGCAACAATATTCAGAGCTTGATTTGCGGGCTGGTTGGCCTCTTACATTTGGTACTGAATGAATTTGGAATTCTATGTTTCATCTCTGGATGGTCTGGAATTGGCCTATTTTTTAGCTGCTGTTTTTTTTATCAGCATTTGACTTTTCTGAGACTTTTCAGCATGCTAGTTCTGCTCTGATATTTTTTGCTTCTGATCACATATTTGATCTGACCTGATTTATCAGGAGTGATGATATAAGTCTGCTATGATCAGACTTAGTTTATTTCATGTCCTACTGTTTCTTTCTGTTGGAAAGGATTTAGTGAACATTATGATCTGATGATGTATGAACATTAGATTTGGATTGTGGATTTGTGCTTTTTGAGGCAAATACTGTAACTGACAACATTTTTGTTGTAATTTGTATAATGGACTATGAGGGCCATCTACTAAATGTGAATAAAGTTATTTACGATTTTTTTCTTTGGAAAAAAAAAAATATTGAAATTTATTAATAAAAATTGTGATAGAATTTTGGCATGGTTAACCAAATATTTTTAATTCTAATAATTTGTCAAAATTGTTAGAAAGTTAGCAAAGACATTTTATAATATAATATTGTTTATGTTCTAAACATAAAAGTTGCTCTTCTAAAAAAGACAAGCCCTATATAGATTTGCAAAACTCTTTTGATATTGACTTTTTTCATGAATATTAAGGTAATTAGATTTTTCCAAATCCATGAACTCTCTAATTATTTAATTATACAATCAATTAACACACTAACAACTAACTTATTAATTACTAATTTTTAATTCCAAAGACTTAATTTATTAACTTACTTACCACAACTCACTTTAACTACTAATTTCTTAACATATTAATTAGTAATTCTTAATTCCAAACACTTAATTTATTAACTTACTCACCACAACTCACTTTAACTACTAATTTCTTATTTGACATATTTAATCGAACCCATTCTAACAATACCTACTCGTAAACTAACTCATCGTTTTAATAACCTTCCTAACACATTAACTCACTAAACTATTAACAAAGTAATATATTAACTTATAATCCACTAAAATCACTAAAATACATATAATCCACCAAAACACAAAACCCAACCCATGTAGCCTTACTTATCATGATAATCAAAACTAATGTTTCCACACTTCAATATACATAATGAATTCCATTATATCATATAAGTCAATAAACGTTTGTCACATATCTTTAAACTAGCACACCCACACAGTTTGTGGTTGGATCATGTTGATAGAGATCAAATGGTTAAGAGATAGTTACGAAATGGAAGACAGTTTTTTTTTTTTTAATTCTTCATATTATTCTAGTTAAACAGGTTCAACTGTGAGTTATCCATGCCTAGCTACATGTTATCACTAACATTCTTCATGTTATCTATTTATCAACTATCAGTTTTTTATATTTTTTTTCTTTCCATCTCACATTCTTCTAGTTATCTGCGATGAACAGTTGGTTATCCATTCATAAGCTATGAGTTATCCATGCATTGCTACAAGTTATCCATTCATTAGCTAGCTACCATTTATTTTTGATATTCCTTTTTTTAATAATTGTTTATTTGGAATTTTTGAACAACTACCATAGAATCAATGTCAACAGTACACTTGTCTCATCCTCGTCTGTAGATGAAAAGGCACAGGCTGTAGTCCACCCCAAATATCAAAGAAATACATCTATCGGCGTAATAATTTGTATATATTTAAAAATAGTTGAAAAAATATTTTCCTATGAAACCATTTTATCCTTTGCTAATATGTTCTCAACATGCCATGTTGTATCTTCATAAATATAATATTAAACCATTAATAAAATAATATATAAATATGTTTAAATCTCTCTCTCTCTCTCTCTCTCTCTCTCTCTCTCTCTATATATATATATATATATATATATATATATATTTAGAGATGTGCATTTACTTAAAACCATAGTTTGGTGGGCTAGCTCAAGTGGTTGAGTGTTGTAAGTTGTGAGCAGAAAGTATCGGGTTAAATCCTCGAGTGGCTAAACGATGTTATATAAGGGCCTCACTTGATGTCTCCATCGGGTTAGCTCTGTAATTAGAGCCAACGAGGCACGACCCCTTCAGGTGGACCCCCTGTGATTTCTTCTTGTGAACACATCTACTTAAAACCATATTAACCCCGGAGAAAAAAATATGGATATGATATGTTACTATCATTAATATAAACACACTTTTCATCTTTATTTTATTCATTAAAAAAATTGAAATTAAGACCGAAAAGTGTGAAGAAAGTAATGTTAGGATTAATTAATCCTCCTTTGTCCAATATAGTCTATTTGGTCATTTTTCCCAACTTAGGAGGTTATTATCACTGTACTATATTATGGGGGACACACCTAAGGGTACATGCCACTTACTACAACTAATTGCATAAGTTTAGGAGCCCCAGGGACCAATCCCTACATTATAGGATCCCACTCTAAGTGCCACCAACAGTCACCTTCAGTTGGTCGTGGTAGGTCAGCAGTTATGATGAGTTATCCTCCAGTTACTCCAGTTAGATCACTATCAGTTCGCTTAGCACCAATTTTGCGTGCATGCAGGGAAAGTGGCACCTTTTGTCCACCTACCTCATCAGTTAACTGATTGTAGACTAATTTAGACATCCAGAGTTAGACTAGTGAGCTCCAGCTGCAAATTTTCCACACTGAGTTAGATAAATAGTCAGTTAGAGTTGGTAGATTCGAATCCTCTCCATAGTATTTGAATTCTATGTATTGTACCATCATTGTATTATTGATTAATGAATGAAGATTAATGTTGTGATTATCTAAGCAATTCTTGTCTAATTGATCTGAAATTTGTGTCTTGAATTCTTTGCCCAATGTATATTGATCCCAACTATTCCACCGCATAATTCCTTTACAATAGCTCTCATCATAGCCTGTAGATCTATGGTTCTCAAATTTGACATGGTATTAGAGCCTTGTTTAGGATAAAACTCAAACCTGTGAGACCTCCATGCTTGCATTAGAAGCGGCTAATTTTCCACATAATTCCTGGAATGATAGCATTGCTCCCTCTAGATTATGTCCAGAGAAGTCTATCCAGGTGTGACAAATTCTAAAAAGGCGCACATGTCTTGGTGGAAATGTTTTAACTGACATATGATTGCGAATTGATTGTTTTTGCAGGCACAACTTCAAAATGGATTTAAGATCAATTCCTCATCTATCACCATTTAATTATGCTGAGTGGAAATTGAAGATGGTTTCATATCTTGAGAGCCATGATCTCCTTGATGTGTCTTTTGGAGCTGGTAAAGAATATTATGAAGATGAAGAAGATTGGCTCAATGAATGTGATAGAGAATATGGAGCATATGGAAGTATCGATATGGTAATGTCTCCTAATATGCGTTATCTCATGGAATCTGTTGAGTATCCATTCGAGATCTAGAGAAATATAGATAGAGCATTTGGTGCGAAGAAATACGAAGATGATAGCTGGAGTGAATCCAATACCTCCTCATGTGTTCTCCCTTCAAAAGTCTCGGTCTCTATTCTTTCAGATGAAGTTGTTCAAGATGAAGAAGAAGCATAATCTTCAACTCAATCAAATCGAATAGTTGAAAGTCTCCTTGCGGTGACTCCTTCTCTTGTTGCTCCAGAAGTTTATGAAATCTCTGATGTCTCATCTTTTCATATAGCTGATCCAGAAGAAGACATTTGAATCTTTGTTGTTGAAGAAAAAATCTCCTTCCATTCTACTCAGTCATTCCCTAGTGATTCTTCTATTCTAAATTCTGTGCAAAGTTTTCTGATGAAAGCTCAAAGAGATGAAGAGAAAATCAATTCCTCTCTCTCCAATCATGCTATCGGTGTGCATAAAAATGATACTTTGGATGTTTTTGAAGAAATATCATATTTTAGGAGTGATCCATTCACCATATTTTATCTAGATCTTCCAGCAAATTCCTACATGATTGCTTGCACCAATACTTAGAGTTTTGTTCAAGAAGGAGAAAATTGTGCATCTACCATCTCAGTGGAGCACTTGGAGCCTTTGTTCCACACTATTGGATATGATATGGCCTTATTTGGTTTGAATTTTAAGTTTCAAGAGTCTCCAGTCATGCTTGTAGCTGTTCTCATCAATTTTGGCGTGAAAAATTGAGTACCTCAAGTCTTTCAAATTTGATGTTGGGGATTCGATGCCAGTTTTATCTCATGAGTTTTCTGATATTAATTTTTTTGAATCATTGGATATTTAGAAGATATATCAGATTATGGAGCTCAAGCATTCACTCTCCATTTTCCCAGGACTTCTCTACCTTCCTACTTGATGACATGCTCATCTCCTCACAACAATAGTAAAGATGGATACATCCTGCATTCGCTTGGACAATTGCTCCTAACACCTGGAGCTGATTCTAACTCACATGGTTTGATGTTCAAGGCTTCAACATATAATTTTCTTAGGCTTACCTCACATGGTTCGAATTCTCAAGCACTTTTTCTCTCTCATCAATTGATCTAAGTTGCTCTACATGGGTCCAGTTTTCATCTTGTAGTTGTCTATCTTCTTGATTCAGTTGAGCATATTCCTCTTCCTCCAAAGAGTAAAATTCCTCTAGACATAATCATTTAGTTTGGAGAGGTTGACATGCATAGTCCTAGGATGTTGATGCACAATAGAACCAATATTTTGCATTATTGCTCCATAGAGTTGCAGATTGCAATAATTTTTTCACAAGTTTTTGCTCAAAGAGAAATTTTTTCTCTTAAAGTATAACTTGTTTCCTGATTACCTGCATATTTTGAGGGGGGGGATTCCCATGAGGTTTTCCCAATTTTCCTTATTTTATTAAGCAGTATTTTATTCATTTAGATTGTATGGGTGACTTTTGGCCTAGTTGCAAGGGCCCAAGTTGTCCAAAATTAGGATTAAGGGGGGGGGGGTGTTCGGATTAATTAATCATCTTTTGTCCAATATAGTCTGTTTGGTCATTTTTCCTAACTTAGGGGGTTATTATCACCATACTAGAGTATGGGGGACACACCTAAGGGTTATCTGTCACTTACTGCACCTAATTGCATAAGTTTAGGATCCGCAAGGACCAATCCCTACATTATAGGATCCCACTCTGAGTGCCACAAGCAATCACCTTTAGTTGGCTGTGGTAGGTAAGCAATTAAGTTGGGTTATCCTCGAGTTACTTTCAGTTATATCACTATCAGTTATTCTAGCACCAGTTTTGCATGCATGCAGGGAAATTTGCGCCTTTTATCCACCTACCTCATTAGTTAACTGATTGCAGACTGATTTAGACATCCGGATTTAGACTAGTGAGTTCCACTTGTGATTTTTCCACACTGAGTTATCTAAACAGTCAATTAGAGTTGGTAGATTCGAATCCTATCCACAATATTCAAATTCTATGTATTGTACCATCATTGTATTACTGATTATTTAATAAAGATTAAAGTTGTGATTATCTGAGCAATTCTTGTCCGATTGATATGAAATTTGTGTCATGAATTCTTTGCCCATTGTATGTTGATCTCAATTATTCCACTGCATAATTCCTCTCCAATAGCTCTCATCATAGCCTGTAGATCTATGGTTCTCAAATTTAACAAGCGGATTTTATCTTTATTATGATTAACCATAAAATATAATTCACACCTTGCTGTTTGAGTTATTCAACAACATAAAGCTAATAAATCTAATAGTATAATATAAAATAAATTATTGTATCATTATTTTTTAATTTTGAAAATCAAAATTTTAAAATGTACATTTACATAAACATAACTAGCATTTCCCCTAAGAGGTGCAAAGGAACGTCAAGAGGACCAACATATGGAAAGTGAGAAACAACCATGACCATATCCATGAAGACTAGTCAAGAAATATTGACATGAAAAGAAGATTTATAGAAACTAAAAAAAATTTAGGTGGGTAAAAGGATTAAAGATTTATTTATAAAAAACACTCACAACATTAAAATTCTAGGTAGGAGATTTATTTATAACTTTATTTAAAGAAAAAATATTAAGCTACACTTATATAGGAAGGATTGGCTTTAAAACTAGACATCCACTTGCAGAAATATAAGCAATCAACTTCAAATGGGAAGGGAGCGACATTATGACATTTCACAATCAAGATAAAGATAAAAGTTGCACCATCTTATTTCAAAACAAAAGAGGAAACATAGCCCCCGAGCTCATAACTAATAATCACATTTTTATATAATTAATATGAAACAAAAAGACCTTTATAACTATTTCATTCAAACAACAATATATTGATAAATCACTAGTGATAAAAATAAAATGCAAATGTTATAATACCATAACAAAATGGAACACTGAAATTTCTCAAAAGATAGAGAATAGTCCAAATCACAATATATAACAAGTTTATTAAACTTAACACTTTACAAAATAGCAAATATGAGATATCATAGCATATACAAGACATGTCTCTTTGCTTTTCAAAAAGAGAGCAATGCCAACTGGGCTTTACATTTAACATCAAATCAAAGTTTGGCATGGCATGTCATAGCATATTTTAGACATATCTCTTTGCTTTCGAAAAGAGAGCAATGCCAACTAGGATTTACAATGAAGATCACATCACAGTTGGCATGGCATGTCAAAAACTAATCTCATAAAAAAAGACTCCAATGTGTTGTTATAACTAATTTCGTAACTACTATAAAAAGGAAAAACATATTGATACCAATAAAACTACAAAATAAACAATAATAATCCTATGTAGGATTCAACAGAAAAAGATGGTGTTGCAAACATTTCAGGCCAACATAGGGAGTTCAAGTACATGAACATTGTATCCTCCTCCTCCAAAATTGCACTGACCCTTTTCCTTTTCCAGATCGTAAAGTTTTTTATGAATCATCTACTTTGAGGAATTGTTGCATCTGACTTCTAGATAGATGTGCGAGTTGATTGAAGCAACTGCAGAAGAAACAAATAATGATAAGATCAAACACATCTGACAAAAGAAATTTCAAATGTGAATATAAAAATCATGGTCTTTAATGAGATTAACATCTTAACTTGAAGAAATTGTTGTTGTACTTCTTTGATACCTCCAGAGAAATAAATCCTATTAGAATTGCAATCAAACATCAAAAGTCGAAATGCTTTAACATAGTATGTTATTGGAATTAAATAATTTGATTTTACAAAAAAAGAGTAATTACTCTCATAATGAAAAAATGAGTTAACAATGAACATAAACCCAATAGAAGAGACGGATCCATGTAGATACAAGTTCAATACATGCATGTTACTGAATGCAAATTCTGAAACATGCTCCCACAAACTGAATGAAAAGCAAACTGCTACAACTGAACTGGAATAAACGTATGCATCTATAAAAAAAGTACCATGAACTAAATAACATATATTCTTTAGAGTTCACAAATTAAATTTAATTTGGTAAATGCTAGCTACTTTTTCATAAATCCCACTTATTCAAAATGCATTGTAGTAGTGAACCTTTAGTATCAAGGATTTGCAACCTCTTTATGCGAATAGGGCCAAGGACATCATCGTCTTCATTATATTCACTAAGACCCATCTTAATTCTCCGCACGGGTATTACCTGTTCATTTTGGAAAAAACGATCATTATGACTCTTATATTCTTGGAAAATGACGATGAATTAAATATTTGATACTAACTTTAATTGATTAATCACTCAATACTCACAAAGGATTGTTGTAACAAATCTTCAATTCGATTGCAACTGGATTTCAATGCAGATATAATTTAGCGTTAAGTCATCTTATCTTTACATTTTTTTAATTCATATTTTATTAATATATAGAAAATTTATAATCAGCGGGTGTCTTTCAAGCATTTCCATAATGTCTAAAGAGGATATGATAGTTCTCTTACAATAACTTATACAATCTATGATAGCAACATAAGTGGTTCCCTCATTAAGCTTCACCATACGAACCGTGGAGAAAAAAGCATTGCACTATCAACCAGATTAGCAAATATTTTGTGTTGGTTAAGCCTTATAAACCACCCGTTCCACAATTATTTTGTGTGAGATTACTCACAACACACACAATGGTGATGATAAAAACACAAATGAGAGATGAAATTTCAACTCAATGAAATGCCGCTGAAGATAGCCTCTAACATGGCATTAATAACAACCACAAGCCAAAAATAACAAAACATTACACAAAAACTTATAGTTGTGACTTATAGATCACCATGCCAAGTTGAAACTTATAAAGCAACCAAAATTTAATATCTTAGGCTCAGATAAAAATCTACAAATTTCCCTTGATGTCAATGTACTATTTTTCAATGGCATTGGCAGATAGAAATCAGTCCTTTCTAGATTGCATAGGTTTTCTAAAATAAAAGTATGATAATGCTATAAGAAAATAACAATGAAATAAGCAGATATTATGACGTACCTGAAAGGGGTCCATTCTTCATCAGATTTGCAACAATTTGATCTTCATTAATAGAAACAATTGGAAAATCTGTTGAGCGATACCAGAACTTAACATGCTACAAAAATTCATATGAAATTGTTAGACCAAAAATCAAAAGGTTTGAACAAAAGATAAATATATCATTTCCCATCCCAACAAACTAAATGTTTTTTGGGGAAAAAACAAATATTTATTTGAAGCACTAAACAAACATACACACAAATACCAATCTCATCACCATGTTTATAATTGCCTGAATTCCATATCCATTTTCTCTTCTTAGATATGTCTCCAAACATCTTCTTAGATCCTACAAACCTCTAGTATTGAACCTTGAAAAAATCTAGGGTTTCAAGGGGTTGACTAGGTTTTAAAAGGAAAACGACTACAGGCTAGGGAGAGAAAATCTAAACGATATAAGCTACAAATTCATGTGAGAATTTTGAAAGACTCATATTATATAGAGAAACATTGGTGAAAGTTTGAGGTATATATTAACTCCGGGAGAGGCATTTGTAATAAATGTCATTTAATACTGCACAATCTCTCTTAAAGCTAGAAGCCAATATTAAAATCCTTGGAAGTTTCTCTGCATATTAAATTGCTTATACAATTACTTCATAATATTCCATAGCTCCCAGGTGGTGGAAACAAAATGAGAATTCGTTGGAGTACAAACATATGGTATTTTCATTGGTTAGGGTCTTAATTGAAATCATTGAGAGTGTGTAAGAGGAATAAACGTGGCAGGGTCGTAAGAGATATCATAGGTAAGCAGTGACTGCAAATACCCTCTTTCTTTTACTACAGGCTCATGCATTTACACAACTTCATAAATTCATTTAATCAATACCCCTTGATAACACTTTTCAATTTGAATTCCATTTATACAACATTTAAGATACCCTTAAATGCTTATTTCTTTATGATGTGGGATACCCAGGGTTTGTTACCAGTGCCTAATAAACTGCCAAGTGCTTTTAGTTAATCCATGCGTAAGATATACAGCCTTGTGTGTATGGGAGTTGCTCTTATATGCCCTCCATAAATTGCAGTCAGGGTTTTATTGATAGCTTGGGTTTTCCAACTTTTATTACACCTTGTCGAGTTTGACCTATATTAGATATTAAGGGATAGTAAATTATGTCATATCACCACCCACACTTGTCATGATGTACATCAATTCTTAGAATTCCAACTCTCTTTAGCTCCAACAATTTATTACGATCATTGATACAGAGGAAAAATAAAAATCAATAATCGTCCCACATGAATCCATGCAGAGGGATGCGTGTATATGTTTACCATGTTATTGAGTTGTTCCAATTTTAATTCTTGAAGAAAACTCTGTTGGAAACAACAATTATGAACAACTTGCACAATTAAACTCTCAACTTGAAACTAAACATATAACAATTCAAGCCAGAAATAAATACACTATCAAATATCTCCAAGATAATTTATTTTTGTTTTAAGATCATTAAAGGGATTTTATAAATTTAAGAATTCCAAGGATAAAATTTCCCAGAAATCATTTGAGTTTATAAGATTGCATCGAGGATTAAGGCCAGTTATTAGACGTTCTTATATGTATGGAACCTGCATATATTTTTGAATCAAAATCACATGGAGCATGTTGTATAACGCAAGTTGTAGAATCGCACAGCTTCTGAGGAAGTCAAAGATGGTATTGTAACTAAATTCATTATTTGTTGATCACAAAAAGGGAAAATAAATTAAGGAAAAAACTTATTGGTATACAATTAGATTTATATATGGAAATTTGAAGAAAAGATGTAGCTACATTATATCCTTAAAAGAACCTTACAAGAATAGAAAACAAAAATCCATGATTACTAATTCCTTTTCCTTTTTTTTAAGAGAAGAGCTTCATGGTGACAATACTCTGAAGTATAAGAACTCTATAAAGTGTCTATATTGTAGGAAACAACTCCTATAGGAAAAAACTGGAGACAATCAACAAATCCATCATAGAAAAGTAGAGTGTAATTCTAGACATACCCACATAATCAAGGATCTGCGCATAACCCATGATTTGTATTTTAGATTTGGTGTCCATTACTTGTGGTTTCGGAAATGGAAGAACTCGAGGTTTTGGAAAAGGAAGTTTGGGAAGATTTGGAAAACCTTGCAACCTAATCCACTACTATCATCAAGCTAAAAACCTCATAAATATTGGTGAATGTTTTGGGTGTAACTTGAGTACTAATTTTAAAATATAAATGAACACATATCTTTGTTTATAGATCCTCCTTCTGAGCTTTTTGATAAAACAGGATCGACAACTGCTTCCTTTTTCTCCGCTTACCAAAAGAGAAATAAAGTATTAATTCTATAAACATACATCGGTTCTTTTCTGAATAATATCTAGTAAGAGGGATCGTGGCACCACATTAATTTAGAACATGCAAGCAACCTCCAATGTTCTTTTCAACATAATGACAAGATAAGAATTCATGGATGTTGATATGAAGGCAATTCATTATGAGAGGAAATAGAATATAATGAGATTTATAAATACAATGCTAGTAAATGTACATCCAAAATATTGATATAGGAGTATCAACACAAAATTATTTATTTCTTGTACAAGTAGAAAATGCTATTGCCTAAATTCTTTGCAATAGTTTCTAGACACCTAGGATGGGTTATTAAGCAACTGAAATTGTTTTTTAGAGACATGATTAGTTTGATTGTAATAGTGGCAATTTTCCACTGATGTCCTCGTATCTTGCATGAGGTTGCTCGAGGATAAGTTTGTTATAAAGTTTCTTTGTTTAGGAGTCCCGATCATGCTTATTCATATTTGATAGGTATGGATAGGTCTAATTAAAATGAATTGTAATAATTTTAAGTTGTTGTTGATGGAATGAAAAACAAAGTTTTAATCCTCTTCATGTAATTGAATATTCGACATCTCCTTTTCAATAACCATAATTGCGTTTGAACCTATCAGTGTATATGAATCAAATTATAGTGATAGAAACACCTAGAAGCCCGAATACTGGGATGTGTTCATCTAAATACAATATGTGCGAAATTGATTGTTTCATTGACCAATTTAATAAGACAGTATCCTCAATCAAACAAAGGAAGTAAACTTACGTTGTTGAAAGATCTGCAACTTAAGACAAATTCTAGAGGATAGATTTATGAGCTAGTTAAAGCTTAGAAATATCAAACCCAATCGTTCAATACGAGTCTATATCATACGGTGGAGATAGGAGGCCGAGAACGTTCAATGGTCACGAAATATTCCTTTGGGAAAAGTTCATGGAGGTTAATTGAGGGATTGATCCACAGAATTCCAAAAGCAAACGTCCCTCATTGATCACAAATCAACGGACAAGAAACACCACCAAAGAGATCAACAACTCATACAATATTCCGTTGGTACAAGTTGCTCAAAATTAGAAACAGTTGTATGGACGCGAAATTCGAATGAAAAAGGTTTAATTCCTATTTGAATTCGATTGAGTGAGTGGGACATGAAAACCAATAGGGACTGTTTAATCAACATTAGAAAGGCTGATTCAGATCCAATTAGGCCAACTAGCTTTACCTGACATCAATTTTGGTATCATTGCTGGTTCATAGCAAGGAAAAGAATGCCACCAAGACAAGGACAGGCATATGGATTTCCAATTAGAGGTGGTCAAGGAAGGAAAGTTGTGGATGCAGATACACAAAGGGAATTGATACAACTTCGAGCTAGGATGGAAGTTATGGAGGGAAGAAATCCAGGGATTGTAGATGTCAGTGATGAAGAAGAACCCTCTGAAAAGGAACCAGAGGAGGTTGTTGAAGAAGTAAAGGTATTGAGAATGCTGGTAAAATATAGTAACATTTCTAAAGTAGACATCCCTATGTATGAAGGTAATACGAATGTTGAAGAACTCATGGATTAGATCAATGCTTTAGAAAATGTATTTTGACTTTGAGGAAATTGAAGATACAATGAAGGTGAAATATGCAGCGACCAGACTGAAAGGATATGTAACCATTTGGTGGGATGGACTATAGATCTATAGGGAAAGAAAAGGCAAGTCCAAAATCAAAACTTGGAATAAGATGTCAGATAAAATTAAAAGTCAGGTTATGCCTAAGGATTATTAGTTAACTATCATTAGACAACTACAGAATATTAGACAAAAAGGTATGACTGTTAAAGAAGAATATACATAAGAGTTCTTTAGGATGAGTATTAGAGCTGACATATACAAGGATATATAAAAAGAGTGGCCAAATATATAAATGGACTAAGATATGGAATACAATATGAGATTATATTTTTACACTTCAGAACTATTGAAGATGCTTATCAAGTAGCCTCAAGGGTAGAAGAGAAGCTACTAAGAAAACAAAACCAAAAGAATTGACGAAGAAGTACAACAAGAGGGAATAGATATTCAAACATAGAAGGAAAGTTTCAAACCTCTTAGAATGAGACAGAAGGTTCCAACAACCAACCACCCCAAAGAGGAGGATTCATGGGAGGGAGGTTTGGTGCTAGAGGAAGAGGAAAAAATAAATAAATGAAATGCTACACATGTGGTGATATTGGACACATGTCATGGGAGTGCCTAAAGAATAAACCAACAGCTCAGAGTAATGCAAAGATGGTTGAAGCTTGATAATATTCCAATGAGAAAACAAAGATGAAAAACCCTCTTAAGGAAGGAGAGTCTCTTATGATGAAGAGAGTTTCGGTAAAAGTAGAGAAGGAAGTACATGAACCACCATAAAGGAATAGTCTATTAAGGACTAAGTGCAAGTCACAAGGGAAGTGTTGCAAGGTGATCATTGATAGTGGTAGTACAGATAATTTGGTCTCCACTGAGATGGTAGATAAGTTGGGATTGAAGAGGATGAAACATCCCACTCTTAGAAAGTGTTGTGGTTACAGAAATGACATCAGCTCTTGGTGAACATGCAATGTAAAGTGGAGTTAAAAATTGGTACTTACAAATATGTGGTATTATGTGATATAATGTCTATGGATGTGTGCCATATACTCTTAGGAAGACCATGGAAATATGATAGAAATAATGTTCATGATGGAAGGATAAATACTTATTCTCTAGAAAGGGATGGAAAGAAGCATGTACTGCTACCTTTGAAGGATGAAGAAACCCAATAAGGTTTAGGATCCAATATTTTGTTGATGACTAGGAAAAAACTGTTGCAAGAAGTCAAGAAGGAAGAGGAAATTCATTTTGCCCTTATTGAAAAACCAAAGGTAATTTTGACTTCCACAAATTTAGATGATTTGTCTACTGAAGTTAGAACCTTGCTTGATGATTTTGATAATATTATTGTGGATGAGTTACCAAATGCTTTACCTCTATGAGAAGTATTAGTCATCATATTGACTTAATACCTAGTGAAATCTTACGTAATAAGGCAACCTACATACCGACTCCTCAAGAAAATGAAGAAATCAAACAAAAGGTACATGATCTATTGGATAAAGGTTTGGTGAAAGAAAGTTTGAGTCCTTGTGTAGTGCCCACAATTCTTAGCCTAAAGAAATATGGTGGATGGCGTCTATGTACTAATTCTCGAGCAATCAATAATATCACTATCAGGTACATGTTTCTCTTACACTGCATTAATGATTTGATAGATTGTTTGAGTGGGTCCAAGTATTTTTCAAAGATAGAATTGAAGAGTGGGTATCATCAAATAAGAATTAGAGAAGGAGATAAATGGAAGACTGCATTCAAGACTAACAACAGATTGTATGAATGGTTAGTAATGCCCTAATTTTGACTTACTAATGCACCTAGTACTTTTATGATATTGATGAATAAGGTCTTGAACGAATACACTAGAAAGTTTGTGATAGTGTACGTAGATGATATTATGATTTTCAGTCAGAATAAGGAAGAACATATGGGACATCTCAAATTGGTGTTGGAAACCCTGCAGAAAGAGAAACTGTTGAAAAAATTGAAGAAGTGCAATTTCATGAAGAAAGAATTGATTTATTTGGGATTTGTAGTCTCATAAGAAGGGTTAAATATGGATCTAGAGAAGATGCAAGCAATTCTTAATTATCCAACTCTAAAAAGTGCTTATTAGGTGAGAAGTTTTCATGGTCTTGCAAGTTTTTATATAAAATTCATCAAGAATTTTAGCCAAATTTGTGAACCCATAATAGACACCTTCAGGGGAAGTAGACAACCTTTCAAATGGACATAATCAACTGACATAAACTTCAAATTGTTGAAGAAGAAGATCATTGAGAAGC
>LPNX010056620.1:665381-784034 GCA_001517045.1 Pseudotsuga menziesii | reverse complement strand
TATATATTATTATGGCTTATTTAATATTCCAAGTCTTTTGGTAATATTATTTGTGTAAGCGAATAATTATTCGCTTCAAGTGGTATCAGAGCCTCATTGGCTAGATCTTGGCCTTTGGCCATATTTTTGGCTTTTAGCGATCACCCAGGTTTCCCTGAATTTTTGGGTTTCACATTATTTACACCTTGTGTAGATTTGGGTTTCCCAAAAAAATAGGACTTTGTCCTTGAAAAAAAAAAAAACTAAAAAAAGGGTAAAAGTAACTCCCCCCAAAAAAAGAGAGTTAAAAAAAAAGTGAAGAAAAAAATAAAAACAAAAATAAATTAAAAGAACGAGGAAAAAAAAAGGGAAAGAAAAAAAAAAAAGGTTAAAAAAGAAAAGATAAAAGTGTAAAAAAAAAGAGGGTAAAAGTGAAACCACACCTGGTTTCTTAAAGTGGGTTTGGGTTTGAATATAAAAAAGTGCATAATAATAACTACAAAGAAGCAAGTGGGATTTGAACCTAGGTGAGGAAGGTAACACTTAATCCTCCCAACCACCCAATCTACTTGCATTTTACAAAAGTATTGGAAAAAAAAAAAGTCAAGGACTAGAATTTGGAAGGTTATATATTATTTTATATAACTTAAGTTTAAAAATAATAATAATAATTTTTATTATTATTTTATTAAAAAAATAATTATTTTTGGAAAAAAGAAAGTTTATTTGACCTAACAAGAAATAGTCGAAGAATTTTTTTTCCAAAAGAGACATATTGAGAATTATTAAAGCTTTTGTATCTACCCTTCTAGAAGAAACGAAGACAAAAGTGAAGTAGAAACATAGTCACAAACAATGGCTACTACATATTCAGAAATGAAGGCACAACTACAAACAATAGTGGACGAGTTAGAACAATACAAGGCAATCAATAAAAGTCTACAAGCTGAGGTTGAGACGAAAAAGTGGTTGAAAGAGTGGAAAGACGATGAGAATCACCGCTTATGGAATCAGAATCGACACCTAGAACGAACCATAAGATATAACAAGAAAATGTTATCTGATCAGGATAAAGAAATATCATGTTTAAAAATTCATAATCAAAACCTAGAAGACCAGATCAAAAAGTCAAAAAATGACAACAAATCACCATATGTATGCGATAATGAATTAGAAGAAGAAACAAAGCATCTAAACAAACTCATCATGGAAAAAGATGTTGAATTGGCGCAAGTCTGGATGAGGTTAGAAAATCAAGGAGCAGAGTTACGTCATCATAAACAACAAAAAGAAAAACTCCAGCAGCAGTATGACGACAGTAAGAAGACACATAAGTTAGAACTGACAAAAGTCAACAAGGTTTTATCAAGCCATTCCGAAGAAATTTTCAGATTAGGTAATCATAACAAGACACTAGTCACAAAAATTAAGAAGTTGAAAAGTAGTCGGAAGACAGAACAATCTACGGAAGACATTGAAGGAAAACTTCTAGACAAACAGGAAGAAAATCGTTGTATCAGAAGGCATAATGAATATCTTAAGGAACAACTTAAGAAGTCTGAAGATGACAGAAAATCACATGTAGAAGTGATTAAGAAGTTTCAAAATGGTAACATGCAGTTAGAAAACAAGTTGGAAAAAATACAGAACGAAACCTTAAAACCTCAAGAGACAAAAACACAACTTTCTACTTAGATCAATGCTAAAAAAATGACACTCGTAAAAGAAAATGACATTGTGAAATTTCGATATCGACACCCCAACCATAAAAACAGATATTCTAAAAAGTGGGAAATGTCGAAAGATAGCAGTACCAATGTGATGAAATCTCCTAACGATAGATCAGTATGGAATGCCAATAGTCCACAACAAATCAATTTGGAATGGATTGATTCATCCACATATCGGAAGTTGTGCTCAACCCTTAGTAGTTCGTATCGACACGTTTCGTCAGCTGTGACACCACAAAAGATGATGCAAAAACATTATAAGGCTTTGAGGACGAAGCCTTTCTAAGGGAGTGGCAATGTAACAAACTTAAATAACAACAACAATATATATATATATATCAATATGAATTATTAATATTAATACGTATTGATATTCATAATTAATAATTAATAAATTGTTATTAGTCAACTATTCTAAAAAGACTCATCCTTTCATGGATGGTATCCAAAGTGCCTTTCCAATTTATATATTATTATGGCTTATTTAATATTTCAAGTCTTTTGGTAATATTATTTGTGTAAGCAAATAATTATTCACTTCATAGGAGTTGTTCTGAGTCAAGAACAAAAACCAATAGCATATTTCAGTGAGAAATTAAATGAGGAAAAACAAAAGCACTCCTCATATGACAAATAATTGTATGTTGTTGTGCAAGCTCTCAAGAAGTGGAGGCCTTACTTGATGCCCAAAGAGTTTGTAAATTATATTCAAATAACCATGCTTTGCAATTCATAAATAGTCAACCCAAATTGAATAAAACACATGCTAAGTGGGTGGAATTTTTGCAGAACTTTACCTTTGTAATCAAGTATACAAGTGGAAAATCTAATAAGGTTGTTGATGTCTTAAGCAGAGAAAATTTGATCTTGCAGGAAATTATGGTCAACACTTTGGGATTTGAATTTTGATTAATATGTATAAGGAATATGTAGATTTATAGGATATATATGCAGCCTGTGAGAGTCCAGATGCCCACAATAGAAGTCAGTGGTTGGAATACATGCCAAAAGAAGGATTGATGTTCAAAAACAATAAATTATGCATTCCTAAATGTTCTATGAGATAAAACCCGATAAATAAAAAACATAGTGGAGGTTTGTGAGGTCATTTTGGACATGAAAAAACATTTGCTCAGGTGAGTAATTTTTATTTTTGGGCAGGGATGCAGTAGGATGTAAAGAAATTTGTTGAGAAGTGCAGGATATGTCAACTTACCAAAGGGAAGAGACAAAACACTGGACTGCATCAACCCCTACCTATTCCAACTAGGCCTTGGGATTCCGTCAGTATGGATTTTGTTTTGGGATTGCCTAAAACTTAGAGGGGGAATGATTCTATTATGTCGTAGTAGATAGGTTTTAAAAAATGGATCATTCCATTGCTTGTAAAAAGACCAAAGATGCAACAAATATTGCAAATTTGTTTTTCTCAAAAATTATAAGGTTACATGGTATGCCATTGAACATTGTGTCGGACATGGACACTAAATTTGTTGGTCATTGGAGAAATTTATGAAATAAATTGGGAACCAATCTTAGTTTTGGCTCTGCTTATCATCCTCAGACTGATGGTCATACTGAAGTGGTAAATAGGAGCTTGGGAAATATATTGAGAAGTCTTCAATTATGAGAATCCAAAGCAATGGGATTTAACTCTTGCTCAAGTTGAATTTGCTTACAATAATTCACCTAACATGAGTATAGGTATGATCCGATTTTAGATTGTGTATGGGATGCATACAAGAGGAGTATATGAACTCAAAAATTTGGGAGTTCAGGAATTGAGGAGTGCATATGGTGAAGATTTTGCATCTAGTATGCAAAAGCTACTGGAATATGTTAAGAAGAAATTACAGGAAAGTGCTAGGAAATACAAGTAGAGAGCACGTTTAAAAAGAAGGGAAGTTAATCTTTAGGTTGGAGATTTAGTGATGGCATATCTTAGGAAGGAGAGGTTTCCTAAGGGAACCTACAATAAATTGAAACTCAAGAAAACTGGGCCTTGTAATATTTTTAGGAAGTTTTGTGCAAATGCATATGAGATAGAACTTCCTTTTGACCTTGAAATTTCTCCAATTTTTAATGTTTCAAATCTATATTCTTTTAAATATTCAGGTCTTCAGACAGAAGAAATTATCTCAAGTAAGGATGGTCAATTAGTATACTGGCAAGAACAGTTACCTCCGAAGGAGAAACCACATATTGAAGCTATACTTGACAAGATAATTTCAAAGAAAACTAAGAACATGGATTATTTTCAGTATTTGGTCAAGTGGAAAGGTAAACCATCTGAAGGTGCAGCGTGGATGACAACAATGGAGTTTTCCAAGTATAATGTTAATACTGAAGATCTATTGAAGAATTCTTTTCTTCCCCCGGAGTATGATGCAAGAGAATCAACTCTAAATTCTTTGTTTCTTGTACAAGCAGAAAATGCTATTGTCTGAATTCTTTGTAATAGTTTCTAGACACCTAAAATGGGTTATTAAGCAATCGTGATTGGTTTTTATAGATATGATTAGTTTGATTGTAATAATGGAAATTTTACATTGATGTCCTTGTATATTGCATGAGGTTGTTTCAGGAAAGTTTTTTATGAAATTGCTTTCTTTAAGAGTCCATGTCCTGTTTATTTGAAGCTGATAGGTATGGATAGGTCTATTTAAACTGAATTGTAATAATTTTAAGTTGTTGTTGATGGAATGAAGAACAAAGTTTTAATCCTCTACATGTAATTGAATATCTGACATCTCCTTTTCAATAACCATAGTTGTGTTTGAATCTCTTTGTGTGTATGATCAAATGATAGTGATAGAAATGCCCAAAAGCCCCGAAGACTGGGACGTGTTCATCTAAATACAATGTGTGCGAAATTGATCGTTTCACTGATAAATTTAACAAGATAGTAGCCTCAAGCAAACAAAGGAAGTAAACTTACGATGTAGAAAGATCTATGAATATCGATAAACTTTGGAGGATAGAGTTAAAATCTAGTTAAATCTCCAAAATCTCAAACCCAATAGTCCATACGAGTCTAGATCGTATGGTGGAGATCAGAGGCCGAGAATATTCAACGGTCACAAAATATTTCACTAGGGAAAGTGTGCAGAGTTTAATTAAGGGGTTGATCCGTAAAATTCCCAAAGTAAACATCCCTCGTTGATCACAAATCAACGAACGAGAAAGACTGCAAAGAGATCAAGGACTCATACAATATTCCACTGATACAAGTTGCACGAAATTAGAAACAACCGTAATGATGTGAAATTCCAATGAAAAAGGGTTAATTCCTTTTCGAATCTGATTGAGTGAGTGGGACATGAAAACAAACATGGATAGTTTAATTAGCATTAGAAAGGATGATTCTGATTCAACTAGGAAAGCTAGTTTGAATTCACATCAAATATGTAGAACATGACAACAATATAATTTACTTAATTATAAAATGTGCTTGTTTGAAAATTCAATCTAAGGGACGAGATAACAAACTGCACCATACAAAATAAACTCAATACTCGAGTCACTTGCCAAAATTCTGCAGAGTTGTACCTTATAATAAGTTAAGAGCCCCAACTCATGGAGGTAAAGTCTCCAACTGTGGAAGGCATGTTAATTAAAAAAAATGAATAATAGAGAAATAATGGTAATGAGATAAATGGCTTATGACCAACATGGCCAACTTTCAACTTTGTTGAGTCTCATCATATTCCTAATGAACAAGCCCTATCTCTTCATTAAGAAAGGCTCCTAGACATTGAGACATTAACACAACAAGAGAATGTATTAGCAACACAAAGCAAGGATATTGCTCATTAGAGGACTAAACTAAATATCTTCTGACATTAGTTGACAACAACCATGCAACACCTGTATGAATTTTCAAACCACCTAGTTTAGGCAGGATCACTTGTTTCATGTCACCCACTGGTAAGGAATGTGCACATCGCATGTGCTCCAATGCTTCTACATGCCCCTGTCAATTCCTTTGACTTTCAATCTAGTGATCAAAATCCCCAAGCAAAGCGTTTAGTGTGTTAATTGGGTTCTTAAATCTTGTAGGCAGACCAAGGACAAAGACTATAGCAGGTTTGATCATAGGAATGTGAGCTAGAGGATAGTATTTCCCAAGAGCACATAATAATTTCAATCCAATAGATTAGTATTCATGTGTATACAATATAATCCCCCACTGCAAATGCATACTCTTCCAGGATATGTGAAAAGGGATCCTAGCACCTAAGGAGATTGAAGTGCTAAGGTGGAAAAAGACTTAAAACCATAAACAAAGTGTAAATCCTAGGAAGCTTAGACTATACTAGGTTACCTTTAACAAATACAAACTACAAGTGTTTTTAATAGAAAAGCATCATGAACATTATCAATACCATTTTTCGTGTTCAAATTTTTTGATTTGTGAAGGATAAAGGTATGGACCAATTCTTACTCACTTCCAACAATCACCAAAGCCTTAGATTCATCACTGGTGGCATGTTTTTCTTGAAACCCATATTAGGAGGTTCATTTGCAGGTTTTTCTTCTAGGACATCCTTAGTGACAATAGGAGCCGCAGGATACTCAGATAGATCTTTCTCTTCAACCATGTCTAAAATACTGCTTGTGATATCTTATTTCTTCTATAGCAACAAAACTCCGAGCAAAAAAAAAATACGGTCAAGACACAACAATAGAAGACACTATTGTTTCATAATTTTCTATATATCAAAAGATGCAACATATAAGAGAATTGTAAAGTTTTTTCCATATGGGTAACTCCCCCCATATTTTTCAATCATGTCAGCTCTTGATTGGAAATCCTTGACTTCCATCTAATGAAGATAATGGTAAAGTCCTAAGTATAACGAAGGTAGGTGATAAACAACAATTCACAAAGCTTAGGTAAGTGACCCTTCACAGACCTTGTGCATGAAAGGGTTGCCTATATTCACATAATGAGTGTTGTAAGGTCACTTAAGTGAGCACAACTCAGTTCTATGTTAACAAAAACAAGGAACATGAATGGAACAATAAACAAACTAGAGGATTTTGGAGGATAAGAAAGTTGAACCCACTGTGTCTTCCCAACATATATAATGCAATTTTTTTAGTAATGTGCTAATATAGTCTCAAAAGAGGCACGTGAATGAGAATGGGGGAACACAATAAGAAACTGATTTCATGGTTAGGTTTTTGGTAATGTGTGGCAAAGGTAAGTGATAATCAACCTTTTGCAAATCTTAGGTGAGTGGCCCTTCATAGAGCTTGTGCAATTAATCTTTCCTATCTTCACATGATGAGTGTCATAAGGTAGCTTGTTTGAGACCGTAGAGGCCAGGTTCTAAACTTACCTGAGCATATCCCAGGTATGGAATATCAATAACTTAGCCTCCCTAAAATCAAATAGCAAACTTTATACCTCTGTAAACATTTATATGAATGACAAAAAAGGTGAGCATACAACTATGTAAAATTGGACCGAACAACAAATTATAAGATTTTTGAATAAAAGGAAGAATATATATTACATAAAACATTTTCTACATAAAAACATATATTAAAAATTAAAATTAAGCGTTTGTCAATTTTATTCAAAAACCTTGATAGTATGTAAAAGAGACATACCGCTAAAATTGAAGGTGAATCTGCATGTACTAGAGAACCATGCGAAAAATCTATCTAAATAATAATCGTTGGTTTTGTGGATATCTTAGGTATCCTATTAGCAAATCCAACAACCAACACAGAGTTGAGGCTACCAACCTGAAGGACAAAATAACAGTTCCAAGAAACACACCAATATATTTAAGCAAGGTGCTTGCCTGAAAAGGCAAAGGTATACCCATTAACCTTAAGATTCAGAAAGGTACCTTCACATTTACTTTCAAAGGAAAATTTGTTAAATATTGATCATTGAACATTTATATGTTATCATGCATCAATCTTCACAAAAATGTGATATTTGTAAAGAATGTGAGAATCATCATAAATTCTATAGACAAGACAATTTTATGCCATATAAACAATTTCTAGATGCACAAATAATTATGCAAAAGGCATAACAAGGGAGTACTATTAGTATTTTTCATGTAAAATAGAGGCCAACAAAGGTTGACAGGGTGTGACTAAATAAGCAAGCATGATTGGTGCACAACCAATCAACTATATTTTCTTCAAGAACCTTGGAAGGTCTTCTTCCTCTATATACCTGTAAGATATGGAATCCCATTAGAATGAAATCAATATTCGAAGACTTCAGTTCCTAACAACAAAAGAAAAAATATATGATGGGTATGCAAGAAAAAAACTCTTATTTATATACTCACTTAGCCCTTGGGTTAGCAACATTTTTGAAAAATATCTTTGATGTAGCTATCGCTTCCCACTCACAATAGTAATTTGCACTTACCTACTATTGCACGCTTTGAACTGTAATAGTATAATAACCTTTAATTTTTCCATGGTATGAGAAAATTTTGGAAGACAATATTTACTTGCAGCAAAGAACAAATCCAAAGCTTCCATCGCTGAAAAATCTATTTGACACCAATTTTGGTTTCCATTGGACCTACACTTGTTAGAAATGTCAAAGTCAGTATGCTATGTTGAGTAGACAATGAAAGAAAGGAGTGTAAGGAGTGAACTGTATGAATTGAAACAAATTGAGGCTTGGATGTATGATATTTTAGCGTGAGGCAGTTTTCAGGAATTCCAAGTGTTGTTGCTTCTACGAAATTCATTCTCTATGAAAGGATGCCACAACAAAACAAGGAACAGGTTTATGAAAGTAGAAAATTTAAACAAGTTTCTTACCTTGGCTTACCTATGAAAGTTAATAGATTATGACTTGCAGGTTGTAACAAGTCTCCAAAAACATATTTTCATTCCATCCCTCAGACATAAACTCAAATTTTGAATAATGAATCTATGTTGAACTTCCTACTTTTGGGAAATACCCCCAAGTTCAAAAAAACATTGCTTTGATTCATAATGGAAGACATATACATTTGTTTCCAAGAAATCAAGAATTCAATATTTGTGACAATCTGATATTGGTTTTGTTTTTTATTTGTTTTTCTTTGCATTTTCCCAAACAGGGTGTGATTTGTTAAAATAAGGGTTTTAAGCAGAAAAGTAAAATTATATTTTACAAAGCTAGTACTGAAAACAAAATAGTTGATCCGGATTTATGTGAGAATGAAATGAAAGAGAATACACACACACACACACACACACATATATGTGGCAACAAACACAGTGATACAATAAACTCAGATTTTATTAAATGAATGAAATGGAACAAACTGTAAAACAAAAGCAGCTAGAATGGTGATAGTTGTATCTCTGTGTTGCAGCTGCAACGTTTTCCCAAATTTCTAAAAATTTTGGACCCTCCTTTTAATTTTATCTTGCCTGGATTTGCTTTTGATGGATGAACTTTGTTGTCCTCTGCTACAGTTTTTGATCTTTGAGGTTAAATTGATGTAAATTGTTGAATGACTATCTTTGTCTGCTGATGTTTTGACTTATGGATGATTTTCTTTTCGTTGTTGGAAGCTTATCAAACTGTGAATTGGGGCCGTAGTCATCTACGCATCCGCTGCTGCGGAAGCTTACTTAAAAAATGGCCCGATCCAAAGCCTTGTTTTCGTCGACGCGTTTTTCGTTTTATATTCATATCGGCGTTTTTGTCTCATCACCGTCGGAGCATAAGTCCTTTGTGTCGCCGCCGTTTCGGATGGCAGATTGCAAGCACTTCGACGAAAGCCTTTATCTTTGTCGATCCCGTGGGTTCTTTGATTTTGCTCGTTTCACTATCGGAACTGTGTTAGACATTTGATCGGGGGATTAGTCTTCGGGTGTTTCGATCGCCGATATTTTTGGTTGCCGCAGAGTTTGTAGTCTATTTGAATCCCATCATTGCGGCTCCGGAGCGGACTAACCATCCTACATGTAGTTTTTCCGTTCATCGATGGTTTGATTGATTTTCGTCATTGTTTCACTTAATTTTTTCCAATGGTTTGTTATGTTTACTGGTCTACGAAACTTTTGGTCCATGTGAATTTCGTCGTTACGGCTCCTGTTTCAACTAACCATCCGATGTTATAGTCGTTCCGATGTCCGATGTTGCAGTCTCTAATGTCCTTTTCACCGGCATTTTATTTGGCTGTGGAACCCATACTTTATCCGTCACCCGCTGTTGCGGCTCCTTAATGAATTAACCGCCCGATGCCTTAGTTGTTCCGCTCACCGATGAAGGTTTTCCCGCCGATTTGTTTTCACCAAGGTCTATATATATTGGGTTGGTTATTATTTTATTCTTACCCTTGTGAATTCGTGTCCGCCTCTGTCCTCGTTGTCGAACTGTGCATCCATGCTTAGCTGTCGGGACTTCGTTTGTTCGAAGCGCTGTCGTGGATTTTTTAGACCATCCCGTCGACTGCATCTAGTTTTCTAGGTAGGCCAACCATAGTCCTCCTTTCTTTGAGTTTACTGGTCGTTTTAGGAACTAGGGTGTTGTCCTCTGGTTAGAGGTTCCCGCCGTTTGGAAGTTGGTCGTCTAACTCTGATTTTACATCCTTACAGCGTGGAGTATTGGTCAGTTTCACAGCATTTACGATGGGTTTTTTTTTTCTTGAGCCATTATGAGGATTCGAACCCGGTCCGAAGGTTTCGGTAGCTGGTGTAGACAAGCATTACACTGTCTGCACCGGTTTTTGTGGGTTTGTCTATGGCCATCCGGGGAAGGGGGGGAATTTCAGTTTCTTTCCATCATAGGCATTTGCCCTATTTTTTCTGAACGTCGGAGGGTTGTGTTTTGTGCGTTTTCAATTACTATATGAGGGTTCGTTATGGTGAAGAATTGGAATGCATTTTCTGTTTAGGTGATGTATTGTCAATCACGATTATTGATAGTTGCAGACGGACTTAGGATTTTTCAGACTTAGCAATTTTAACAAGTTTTCTTGCTAGTTATTCCCGATTTTGCATTTGCATTTTGATAGGTTTAGATGTTGCAAATATGGAAGAGGTAAATGTTTATATAGTTTTTCTTCATTCTTCGGATACTGATTAAAAGCTCAAATAGCCTAAATGCATTTTGGTTTATGACAGGGCAATTTCTTCAAAGGCGACATGTCTAAGAGACAGAAGAAGAAGGCCCCTATTGCTGAAGGAGAACCTGATGTGGAAATCATTACCAAGGTAGAGTATATCTATGAAGACACTAGAGCTACCACTGGGGTAGAGCCTGATTATAAGTGGGGTGAAATATATCGGATGATTTCAAATCAAAATGTATCCGATGCTGGATTTGAAGAATTGACCATATATGCCAACATAGAGAAGTTAGCTCTTATGAAGGTAGCCACAAGATCTGAGCTATTCCCATGCTCAGAGGTGATCAGTTGGATTCTACCTAAGGCCAATGTGACCATAATGATTTTAGCCAATGCTGCCAAACAAGGCTATGCGGCCTACAGTCCTGGTTATGTCTCACTGGCTTATCACCTACCTCCTACCCAAGTATACTTAACTGAAAGTTGGATGAAGGAAATAAACTTGGACTTGGTTGAAACAGTGAAAAGGATGATGATACCTGGGAAGAATTTTCGAACCAGGCCATCAAGAGAGTATGATGCAGCCACGCTTAGGACTCCTTATAGGTTTATAGCATTGATGTTGAACAGAGTGTTTGGGAGAGCTCATGGTAAGAGCTTCAAATTGGGATGGATCCCTATTATTTTCTATGTGGCCACCCAGGGGACTATATTCAATTGGGCAAACATTGTGTCCAACAACCTATCAACTTGCATTTCTTCGGCTCTGGGAGGGGTGTCCCAGAAGAAGTCTGAGTTTTTATATGAGTTCCATCTTAGTAGACTGTATACTATGCACCCAGCCATTTCCAGCCTTAAGATGCATTTGGGATAGGGACAGAACCCCTGTGTACACTGCATACAAAATGTTTTGGGCACACAAGTATTACAGCCACTATAGAGAGATATGTGAACATTTTATTATGCCTTTACACAATTTGATCTTCCTAATAGAATGCAATTGTATGTCTGAGGAGGAATTTAAATTCATCTAGGAGCATGAAAATTATTATTTGACTGAAGAGTGGATGTACATCAGGATGTATGGTTGCTCTAGGGCACCTTCTTTTCTCCCCAACTATGCCACTGATTATGTGGTGCATAAAGAAGCAGTCAGGCAAGTTTACCTAGATGGTGTAGGAAGCTTCCTGTTTGAACACAAGAAGGCAGCCTATCCTGCTATACCTTTCAGGATGGGAAGCTACAAATTTACAAATATTAAAAGAGCTGCTGAATTTGTACAGGAATTGGAGCAGTTTCATTTTGGAGAGATGAGCTTCCATAGAAATGACTCCCAAAAGAAAGTTGCAGAACATTGCAAAGAGGCAAATGTTCACTTTGAATATACAAACTTCTGGGACAAAGATGAATAAATATTCAGGAATGCAAGGAATATGACTGCATTGAAGAGAAGATTTAAACAGAAGATCACCATTAAGGGCGGTAAGGGCCAAACCGCGCAGAAGAAAGTTGAAGAGGAGGAGGCTAAGAAAAGAGAAGAGGATGCTAGGAGACTAGCACAGGAGGATGAGAGTTGGCTTAAGAATGAAGAAGAAGAAGAAAGAAAGCTGCAGAGGAAGCTGCAAAGAAGACAGAAGAAGAAAGAAAGAAGAAAGAAGATGAAGAGATGAAGAAGAAACAAAAAGAAGTTGAAGGTCTGAGGTTGACAGGATCTACAACAGACCAGCAAACTTCTGACCCAACAGACATCCAAGAAGTACAGGATCAGACAGATCAGGGGCAGGGACAAGATAATCCTGATTTCCAGGATCCTGCTGCAACTTCTGGCAGCAATATAGGACAAGTTGTTTTTTTTCTGAATTGAAGCTGATACCTTTTGTGAAAAAGAAATGAGAAGAAGTCACATATTTTAGCACCATTTTTTATGACAAAGAGAAAAAGAGGATTGTCAAAAGGACTGAGAGAAAAATCGAAACAGGGGGACAACAGTGCATGATGGTCACTGATAAAACTTTAGTGCATGGGACGGATGCAGATCCAAGGTTAACAACAAGATCTAGAGTGGTGTTGACACAAGCCACTGAAGATAATGTAAATAGACCAATGACGGATCTGGAGCAGTTGAAAAGGAATGAAGCTCAGCTGAAGGGAACTTTGAACAAGGAGAGAAATGAAGGTTATAAATTGAAGAGGAAATTTGAAGACATGCAAAATGAAGTGAAGACTTCAAAAGCATAACTTCAGATTCTTCAAGCAAACAAGATGACTTTGGAAGTTTCCATGGAAAAGACAGGTAAGGATGCTCAGAATAACCTAGCAGAATTACATAGGTTACATCAAGAATATCAGGTGCTGAAGACAGAAAAGGATGAACTCAAAGCATTATATGAAACTCTTGGTGCAGAAAAGGACCAGCTGCAGAGCAAAGTGGTGGAGTTGGAGGCACAAAGGGCTACTATGGAAGAGAAAGAAAAGCAATTCCAAGTGCAGGTAGCAGATTTTGAAGGACATATTACTTCATTAGCAGCATCACTGAAGGATGCCAGTGAACAACAAACTAATATCCAGCCTCTAAAGGAGCATGTCCTATCCCAATGAAGAAGAATGCACCAGCTGCAGGTGTCTATTAAAGAGGAAATATGTAAAGTATTGCAGATAGATAACAGATTGGAGGAAAATTTGGAGACTACCTCATATTTTGTTGATAGGTCTCATGACATTTTGGAAGTCCTGACTGGAAGGATAGTAAGGATAGATACTAACGAAGAAATTCCTGCAGATTTACCAGCTAAAGATCAACGCAGCCTAAAGTAGGACTATGACTTGTTAGAATTTGCAATAAACACAGTAGAGGAATTCAAGAAAGCTATGAGGAAAACAAGAGGAGCTTGTACTGAATACTGTAGAAGGCTACTGGTCACTTACAACAGATGTCAAGTTGTTGCAGAACAAAGACTAGAGGCATTACCAGAGCATGAGCTGCTCACAGAAATGCTACAGAGTAGGTATCAGGAGGATGAGTAGAAGATGCAACAAGTCAAGGACTTGGATGATAAGATCCTGAAAGATGTCATAGCTCATGCAGCAGTCAACATCCATTTTCTTGAAGATCAACTGCATTTAAGCCCAGCCAGAATCGAAGTAGTTAAAAATTAGGCTACTAAGTATGAAATAAATATACGTTTTCTTGAACCTTCAGAATTTGAGAGCATAGCAGCGGAATCCCAAGCATGGAAAAAGTTCTTAAATGATCAAGCAGGGCCCTATACTTAGAAGTGCTTTATTAGTTTTTGTTTTAAATATTGTAAAATGTATGATCACTCACTATAGGACAAATTTTGGGAGTTGAAACGTTGGGGAAGCCCAAGAGTCATTTGGGGCAGCCCAAAAGTTTTGCTTTTTGTATAAGTATAGGATAGTTTGATCAGGGAAAGGACTTTTTCCTAGTTATACTTGTGAGAACATGTTGTAAGAAGAACTATTTCCTTTTGCAATAGATAATTACATGTTTTCTTATTGGAGAAATCTTTGGTGGAATGTTCAAATGTTGTGCAATGGATGTTGTTGAAGGGGAATTATTTCGTTTTCAAATTTTGTCCATTAACTGTGAGATCGTTCTAACTTTTTGAACCTATGTTCTTGTATGAATGTTCTCTAGTTTATTTTATGGAAATTCCACTATGAGTAATGAATGCTTTTCATAAACAATGAGATATCTTGTTGTTCATCTATCTATTCATGTTTATGTGTTTTGAAATAAAGAACAACTACCTATGATTTTTCTTAATGTATGAACAATAATACATTACTCATTAAATGATAATCTCGCTCCCTAGGGACAGTTTAGTTAAGTTAGCTTTAGTTTTCTTGTTGTGTGTGATTTAGATGCGAGAGAGTTAAGATGAGAGGTAAGAACCTGCGCATCACATTGTGACCGCTCCTCGTATTCTCTATCAATCTGCATTTTAGATAGGCACTTGCATTTCATACTTAAAACTAAAAAACTAAAAAGATACACGGTGGACCGGGCCGTAATCAGTAAACCCCTTTATTTTGGTTACTTGACCTACGGTAGCTGGACCACAAACCGGACGAATTCCCCATACCAAACAGTAATGAGCTAGTTGGGAACGTTTACTAGGGAGAATCCCTTGTTGTTGTCTCCTGCGATTTTCTAGGCCTCAACACTCTAAGAAGAGATGTGGTGGCTACACTAACTCGTTATAAGATGAATACAAAAGGAGGCTGAAGGGCCTTTTATCATAAATCCTTGGATAGGCATAAAACCCTAAATCTAACCGTAGGAGATGAATCCTCATAAAGTTTGTGGCCCCAAGGTGGTTAGTTGAACAATCAACTTCTTGGGGTCATAAATTTTGCATACGATGTATATTTAGGGTGCTCAATATCCTGTTGGAAAGTTCTATATGAGATTTAAAACTTTCGAGTGGGTCAACTTGTGATGAGAGACACTGTGGTAGCAGAAAGTGTCTCTGGTATCCTGTAGAGTTTCTTTCCCAAAGTAGTAATGACACTATGAGGTCTAGACTCATACACAACATGGATTTTGCACATATATGGTTGTCCTAAAAGAAAATCACAAAATTCAAGTGGGGAAACATCACACGTTACCTCATATTTTAAGGGCTTGATGTCATAAGAGAGGCACCACTATTAACTGACGCAGATGTCTCGTCCATGGATTAACCAACCAATGTTGTAGGGTTGGGGTTGTGGAACCATTAGAAGCTTCAATATTTTGATGACCTCAATCGATATGAGATTCTTTTGAATACCATTATCGATAATGAAATGTAGTGGAGTCCCCTGCACCCATAGTTGTGAATGGAAGAGGCGCTCCACTTCCTATGGATCCTATGACTCTTCTGGTTGTATCTTTGTGTTTGCGATGGTGGCACTGGGTTCTACGTTAATGATATGATTACCCCTTTATTTCTCTTCATCGGTGTCCAAGTCAGAGTTTGGATCAAGGGATTTTGTCTTGACCAAGAATGATTTTTTTGAGCGACATTCATCGGTGTTGTGCCAAGGGATTTTGTGGACCTCACACCACTTTCCAGTGTCCTTCTTTGATTTCCCATTACCCTTCTTTTACTGCGGCTTCGACTGGTTTTTGGGACTTTGGCCATCCTTTCTCTATCCTTTTGGTTGTGAATTAGGGCCGCTTTTCCCCAAATTCTGGTGCTGATTTGTAGACCCAAATTCCTGCTTATTCTTCTTCTTAAAATTTTGCTCGTTCTTGATGGCATATCGGTTACCTACTCCTAGTGAGGATATGTCCAAAACATCCATCTCTAATTGAATGTACGTGTGCAAGCCAAAGCAGTGCTTTAAAAACAAGTTCCGTTTAGAGTCTCTAATACCCAACTTTGAGCGTAGGGTATGTAATATATTAGTATACTCTGATACGGTTTGGTTTCTTTCCTTGCGCAATGTCATCCACCGGGTGTATTGGACATCATAGTTCCCTATAGGGTAGAATTCCTCTTTGAAGACATCGAAAAAAGATGCCCAAGTGCGTTATGTATTTAATATTTGAGATTCATCCCTTACATGTCTTTCATAGTAGCCATATCACCAATCTTTGACACGGGAGAGGGACTTAAGGAGCGCAAAGGTGATCTTTTCACTGTCAGAAAAATTTTGAACAGAGAAGTAACCATATAACAGAGTCAACCATTTTTCCAAAGCATCTGCATCTATATTTCATTCAAATAAGGGGATTTCAAAGTTAACTTGTACCTTGAAGGGAGTCACACCCCCGAAACGACTGCTTGTTGAAGGTGCTTCTGTCACCGCCGACGTTCTTCGAAGGATTTGGGACAAGTTAACTATCATCTCGTTCCTATGTCGCATAATGTATTACTCAAGAAACAGTTTATTAGGATCTCTTCTCCATTATCTCTCTTTTCTTCTTCCTCCATGTGAGGCTTCTTGGGATGACGAGAGGTATTTTCCCCAAGCTTAACTAGTTCAAGACCCAACTCTCAATATTTAGATCTTGTCGGGGACATGCACTGAGAAAACACAAGAGAAGAATGCTCTAATACCACTGATCTAGATTTATGTGAGAAAAAAATGAAAGAGCATATTGTAATGACCCTTTTTAAAAAAAAATCCAAAATGCCCAATTTTCCAAAATTTTCACAATTTTGGCTCTTGACTAGTTTTAGTGTCTTGGTATCCAAATCATCCAAATTGCTTCCAAATATTCAGATAAGGCGTATGAATGATATAACAAATTAATTATTATGTTAAAGGATCTATTATGGCCCTCCAAACACTTCTGCAAGTCTGTACTAAATTATGAACAAGATAGAGGATTTTATTGGCAATTTTGGGCTCAAATTCCCCCTTGGGTAAGTGGTAGAAATGGCTTCCAAATGTGCAGCATCCCACTAAAATTATGAAATTGAATTAGGGGATGTGTAGAATACAATATATGAGACTCATATGCATAACCAGTCGACCTCCCATGGCTTTTATCACTTCTTTCAATCAGATATAAAAAAACTAGTTTTGGACCCTTGGGGAAATGAGGTGTAGTTTGCTCCAATGGTTATGCAGTTCGACCCAATGGACACAAATTATAAGTTATTGAACATGAAACCAATAATATTCTTTTATTATATTCCATTCATTCATAAATCATCAATAGTTTAAACATCCATTCCAATTCATCAAGATTACACGAGTTTACAACAAGGTAGTGGGGAAATGGCACTGTTTCTTCATTATTGAGTAATAATACATGATATTTCTTGGCCTTTCGACCAGAGATAATTCCAAACTTAAATAAAAGATAATTTACATCAAAATACAAAATACTGGAGCAATATAAGCTCCCTCAAATAGATGAATATCTCACCAAGTGCGCCTCACTCCATGGAGCTGAAATATGGTGAGAAAACTTGAGACAAAAGGAAGAACAAAATGAACTTTAATGTGTCCATGAGCTGTTTTAGCTTGCACCTGTAACTAAGACTCCATTTAATCTCCTTTAAATACCTAAGTGGCCTCTCCCGATACCAACTAGGATGGGAATCTTTCACCCTTGAAATTGGCTAAGGCATGAACTAGTCATCCACTAGTTCTCTCTCTTCACAACAAGAAATTTCACAAATGATCAAAATGAAATTCTCTTGGTTGCTTCCTATATTTTATAAACTCCCTTATCCTTATAAGGTTCCCAATCCATCCACAAACACAATCCAAATCGAATTAGGGTGTGTTCTCATGAATTGACATGTGTCCCCTCTTTCCTAGCCTTCCACCTTCCCCAAATTTGAGTAGGAGCCCATTGAGCTTCTCAAACTCACATGAGAGCTCTATTGGATGGTGTATTTAGACCTGACATGTCATATATGTCATATTTCAGCCTTCATATCTGATTTGTTTCATAATTGTCATAGAATCTCCATCATTGGTGTCATAGATGTCATAAATGTAAGGGGAATCTAGCCAAGTGTCCATGAAACTCCCATTTGGCTCTTCCTCTCCCCATGTAAGTTACAATTCATCCCAAATTCAAACTATGAAGTATATGGACAAGTATATTAACCTTACAATTGATCCAGAAACATTAGGATTCCCATAGATTTTAGATTGCAAGAGGAGGATGTCATTTAACATAGGAATTATAGCTTGAGTGGGCCCCATAGTCTCCATGTGTCTCCATTTTCCATAGACATTTAATTTTTCACTTGCATTAATTTAATTAACTCCATTAAATAAATATTTATTCATTCTAATTCCTAATCACCATTTATTAGCTCCCTTATTAACTTTCCAATGTTTCCACCCAACCTAGGGAACTAGTAGGATTGATGGAATTTTCCTGCTATGCAATTATTTAAAATGGGGACATTACAATCCTCCCCAACCAATATTTGTTGTCCTAAAGCAATTTCAGATTTGGATGCTGCAAAATATTCTCCTCTTCCCATGTGGCATCTTCACTTGCTAGATACTTCCACTGCACGAAGTATTCTTTGATTGTTCTGCTCCTCAATCTTCTCTCCATTGTCTTCAAAATGTTTTCTGGAATAAGTGTGAGTTGTCCTTGATCATCCAAAGGAGGGAGTGCATCTGAAATGAAAACTTTCTGATCAATATCTTTCTTGAGACAATAAACATGAAATACATTACGAATTTTACTCCCTTTCGGAAGTTCCAACTCATATGCTACTTCTCCAATCTTATGGATTACCTTGTAGGGCCCATAGTATCTTATCTTAAGCTTTTCGGCTTCATTCCTTTTGAGAGATTTTTGTCTGTATGGTTTCAACCTCAAATACACTAAATCATCCACATGAAAGGTCCTTTCATGTCTATGTTTATCTGCATATTGTTTTTGCTGATTCTGGGCAACTTGCAAATTGTCTTTTAAAAGCTTTAAAATTTATTAGCTTTCTTTCACCCAATATTTAGCTTTTGGAGCTCTACTATCACCAAA
Organism: Pseudotsuga menziesii; assembly: GCA_001517045.1. Classification (NCBI taxonomy): domain Eukaryota; kingdom Viridiplantae; phylum Streptophyta; class Pinopsida; order Pinales; family Pinaceae; genus Pseudotsuga; species Pseudotsuga menziesii. Next base: position 764,796 of record LPNX010056620.1, on the reverse strand, counting down.
TATCATATCAGAATATTTAAGTGCATCATAACCATATAATTCTCTAAAAGGAGACATCCCTATTGACATGTGAAAGGTGGTGTTGTAGCAAAACTCACCCAAGTGTAGCCATTTTGTCCAAGCTTTTTGTTGTTCTCCCACATAGTTTCGGAGGTACCCTTCCAACCATTTATTCACCCTCTCTATTTTTCCATCAGTTTTGGGATGGTAGCTTGTACTTGGATTCAATTGAGTGCCCACCAATCTGAAAATTTCTTGCCAAAAAGCACTCATGAATCTACCATCTCTATCACTCACAATGCTCTTGGGGAGCCTGTGCAATTTGAATATTTCTTTGAAAAAAAGTTCAGCCACTTGTGCATCACTAAAAGAGGATGTAAAAACCAAGAAATGAGCAAACTTATTCAATCTATCCACTACCACTTATATGCAATCCTTTCCCAAATATTTGGGCAAACCGGTGATGAAATCCATCGATATACTGTCCCATTTTTGCTCTGGAATGGGAAATGGTTGTAATAAACCAGTTGGGTATGTGAGTTTTGATTTGTTTTTTTGACATACCTTAAATTCATTCACATACTTATGAACATCTTCCTTCATCCCCTTACAATAGAACCTTTTACTTATTTTCCTAAAGGTTTTGAAGATCCCCAGATGGCCTGCTAGTGGGGAATCATGTGCTTCCTGCAAAACTTTGTACTTAAGATTTGAGTCTTGAACCAAATCAATTCTTCCCTTATAGTATATCGGCCCATTCAAAATTCTATATTTATCATCTCCCATGAGTCCATCTAATACATCACAAGCAAACTTATCTTTGGCATATTCAACTAGTAGCATGTCTTTCCAATTTTTAGCAATGTCCATGAGAGAAAAAGAAGGTCTTCGAGATAATGCATCTGCTACAATGTTATTCTTTCCGTTCACATATTCAATATCAAAATCATAATATTGTATCTTGCTTACCCACTTTTTTTGCCTTTCATTTAGATCCTTTTGGGTAAGGAAGTGTCTTAGACTATTGTGGTCAGTTTTCACCGCAAACTTGTTGCCTACCAAGTATTGTCGGAATTCATCCAAGGCATGCATGATGGCCAACATCTCTTTGTCATATATAGAGTAAATATTTTCATGAGGCTGAAACTTTATTATCCCAAAGGATATAGGGTGTTGGCCTTGCTTTAGGACAGCCCCTATTCCTCCACCCGAGGCATCACATTCAACAACAAAAGGCTTAGAAAAATCAGGTAATGTAAGTATGGGAAAACTACTCATTACATCTTTAATTTTTTGGAAGGCCTTTTCAGCCTCTTCATTCTACTTGAAAGCATCATTCTTAGTCAAATCAATGAGTGGAGAATTCAAATTTGAGAACCCTTTCACAAACTTCCTGTAGTATGTACATATTCCAATGAAGCCTCTTACTTCTGTGATGTTTTTTGGTGATGGCCATTCTAAGATAGCCCTAATATTTTCCATGTGCACCTTAACTCCATCTTTCCCAATAATGTGCCCAATATATAATAGTTCTTTCATCCCAAATTCACATTTAAACATCTCAACATACAAAGACTGTTCTTGCAAAGTTTTCAACACAATCTCTAGGTGTTTCTTGTATTGCACTCCAACAATTAAGAGTGTTCTCCAACCCATACCATTAGGAAAGAGAATTCTAGGATCCCATTTTCTTGTATGCATTATTCCAAAAATCATGAGTGCATAATATATATCATCAAAGTACATAAAAACATAATTAAAAAGTACATCAAGGAGGTGCCTCATCAAAAAGTCATGAAAATGCTTATACCCCCAAGTAAGTATACCACCATTTTCCAAGTGCATACAAGCTTCAAGTGACCAATCAAATCTGTTGCAATGACATAGGTGAGGATCCCATGTCCTATAATTCTGCTCCAAAAGGATGTGATATGCATCAAAATATTCAGCCATGTATTCTTTCATCCAAGAAGTGAATCAATGATCTCCACTACAAGATGAACCGAATAATGAGCAAGAGAAACAATGAGACTTCAAATGACTCAAAGAAGTCTCACCCATACATCCATGAATGAGAGGATCATAAATATAAAACAAAGTATGTGGCTGGAAACAAAAAATTTCTCCAATCATAAATCTATTCACCCCAGTGTTGGATGAAGTTCCTCCAACATCAAATGAACCAAGTGTTGAGCAAGAGAAACCATGAGTCTTAAAGTGACTCAAATGCATATCATAGGTGCATCCATGTAGATGTGTATCATCATAAAGTAACAAAGGATGTTGCTACAAATTTGAATAAGAATGTGCTCCAACTATGTCATCATAAAAAGTAAATCTAGAAGTTCCATACTCCTCATGTGGCACCATAAAAAAGAACCCTTTCACCCATACTTCATTGAGACTAATGCTGCAAAACATGGAATTGTAGGATGTAGGAGAATGAACTAACTCACCCAAATGATCAAAAAGTGCAGAATTTTCATCATGGGAAGTATCCATATGGGTAGTATCATGCAGCTCCTTCAAAAGTGTGAAACATTTGTCATATATTGGTTCCAATGTAGAGGAATCATGCTCTTCTTTAAAAATTGCATAACCTTCATCAAGAGACAATTCAAGTTCCTCTTCCACCACATCAAGTGTTTGGATCTCTTCAAGTTCATCTCCAGTATTTTCAATAGAAATTTTTTCATACTGATGTGACGTCTCTTCATATTTTTTAGAGTCACTTGGGAGTGAATTTCAATCCTCTTCATGTACTACTTCTTCTACATCACCTATTTCAGAACTAGGTGGTTCATGGGTCTCCTCCTTTTGCTCCTTCAAGCAAGCTGATGCATTTTCCCCCTAGGTTTTATTAAAATCAATATATTTTTCCCAACTTTGGATAGTCAACAATTCGAATCCTTTAATAATATTCTTAGTCATGTCTTCAAATATAGGTTCCATAATTTTTATAAGATCCTCACCATCATATGAGGTTCCCTTTTCATCCCTAGTCATGGTTTCCTTTTCAACAAAAGCACTTTTGGGTTTCAATATATAATGGTGGTCCCTAAATTATTGTCCTCACAAATATCATACCACATCAGGTTCCAAGATCATGCTCTTATACCACTTGCAATGACCCTTTTTTAAAATTTTCCCAAAATTCCCAATTTTCCAATTTTTTCACAATTTTGGCTCTTGAATAGTTTTAGTGTCTTGGTCTCCAAATCATCCCAATTGCTTCCAAATATTAAGAGAAGTTGTATGAATGATATAATAGATTAATTATTATGTTTATAGATGTATTATGGCCCTCCAAAAACTTCTGTAAGTCTGTACTAAATTCTAAATAAGATAGAGGATTTTATTGGCAATTTTGGGCTCAAATCCCCCCGGGTAAGTGGTAGAAATGGCTTCCCAAATGTGTATAAACCAACTAAAATTATGAAATTCAATCATGGGATGTATATAATACATTATCAGAGACTAATATGCTTAACCAATCAACCTCTCATGGATTTTATCAATTCTTTCAATCAAATATAAAAAACTAGTTTTGGACCCTTGGGGAAATAAGGTGTAGTTTTCTCCAATGGTTATGCTATTCGACCCAATGGCCAAAAATTATTAGTTACTGAAAATGAAACCCATAATTTTCTTTAATTATAGTCCATTCATTCATAAACCATCAATATTTTACACATCCATTTGAATTCATCAAGATTACAAGAGTTTACAACAATGTAGTGGGGAAATGGCACCGTTTCTTCATTATTGAGCAATAATACATGATATTTCTTGGCCTTTAGAACTGAGAGATTTATGAAATTAAAGAAAAGAGAATTTAAATAAGAATACAAAATACTGGAGCAAGAGAATCTCCCTCAAATAGATGAATAGCTCACCAAGTGCGCCTCACTCCATAGAGCTAAAATATGGTGAGAAAACTTGAAATGAAAGGAAGAACAAGATGAACTTTTATGTGTCCACAAGCTTCTGTAGCTTGAACCCATAACTAAGACTCCATTGAAGCTCCTTGAAATACCTTAGTGGCCTCTCCCAACACCAACTAGGATGGGAAATCTTTCACCCTCGAAATTGGCTAAGGCATGAACTAGTCATCCACTAGCTCTCTCTCTTCACAACAAGAAATTTCACAAATGATCAAAAGGCCATTCTCTTGGTTGTTTCCTGTATCTTGAAAACTTCCTTAGAAATATAAGGTTCCCAATCCATCCACAAACTCAATCCAAGTCGAATTAGGGTGTGTTCTCATGAATTGACATGTGTCCCCTCTTTCCTAGCCTTCCACCTTCCCCAAATTTGAGTAGGAGCCCATTGAGCTTCCCAAACTCACATGAGAGCTCTATTGGATGGTATATTTCAACCTGACATGTCATATATGTGATATGTCAGCCTTCATATCTTACTTGTGTCATAAATTTCATATAATATCCATCATTGGTGTCTAGAGGTCATAAATGTAAGGGGAATCTAGCCAAGTGTCCATGAAACTCCCATTTGGCTCTTCCTCTTCCCATGTAAGTTACAATTCATCCCAAATTCAACCTATGAAGTATATGGACAAGTATATTAACTTTATAATCCATCCAAAAACATTAGGATTCCCTTAGATTTGAGATTGCAAGAGGAGGATGCCATTTAACATAGGAATTATAGCTTGAGTGGGCCCCCATAGTCTCCATGTGTCTCAATTCTCCATAGCCATTTAATTTTTCACTTGAATTAATTTAATGAAATCCATTAAATAAATATTTATTCCTTCTAATGTCTAAACACCATTTATTAGCTCCCTTATTAACTTTCCAATGTTTCCACCCAACCTAGGGAACTAGTAGGATTGATGGAAGTTTCCTGCTATGCAATTATTTAAAATGGGGACATTACAAATATATATATTCACATACATATGGAAATAAACACAGTGATACAACAAACTCAGATTCTATTAAATGAATGAAATAGAAAAACCGTAAAATAAAAGTAACTAGAATGGTGGTAGTTGTATCTCTGAGAAGAGATGTGGCAGCTATGCTCACTCATGACAAGATGAATACAAAAGGAGGCTGAAGAGACTTTTATCATAAAGCCTTGGAGAGGCAAAAAACCATAAATCTAACCCTAGGGGATGAATTGTCATAAAATCTATGGCTCCAAGGTGGTTAGTTGAATAGTCACTTCTCGGGGTCATAAATTTTGCATACGATCTTCATTTGGGGCACTTGATAGCCTGTTGGAAAGGTATATCTAAGATTTAAAACTTTAAACTAGGATGAAATGCATGGCAAGGACAACCATTTTCCCCCTTGAATTTCCAGAAAATGTTGATTAGGGCCTCAAAATGACCCCAAAATTTTGGGACTTGAAAAACCGTAGAAAATTACAGGAAAATTGTCAACATGAGAAACTATTTTGAGCCAGTGGAATAGGTAGGTGGAAACCTATACCCATTTGGATCAATATTAGCCCCTTAGGAAGCAATGATCTCCATTATATTGAGTGCCCCCATCAAATGGGGAAACTTATACTGAACTTGACTCCCAGTGGACCACTTTCCTTGGTGGAGGAACTACCTTGCTTTGATAACTTGATATAGTTGGATCTTCTTCTGACAGGTGTCCTTAACCTGTTTTTCAATGATCCAATCAATGGTTGCTTGTTCCATAGAGTCAAGATTAATCTCTCTAGGTGTCAATTGTTCTGCGACCTCCAAGGTGTCCAACAATGGTGCAAAACATGGTCAAAGGATCTCCTCATTGAATACAGGGTGCGGGCCAAGGAATGGAGGAATGCTTAATTTGAAGGCATTGTCACCATTTGCCTTGGTGATGGTGTATGGCCCATATCAAAGTGGAGGAATATTGCAATGAGGTCCTGTAAGCCTTTATTTATGTAAATGCAACCAAACCTTATCCCCAACCTGGAACTTGTGTGGAAATTGATGTTAGTCGTGTTGCTGCTTTTATTTAGCATTGGTATTTTCCATAATGTCATGGACCTGTTGGTGGATGTGCTAGATTCGTTCAACAAATATGGTGGCCTTATCAACCTTGGCTTGAGCATGAGAAGATTCCTCCTGTGTGAATGCAAGGGGAAGAGCTACATCAATTGGGGCGAGTTGTTGGAAACCCAAGCACGTATAAAAAAGTGTTGTGACCAATAGAGCTATGAAGAGTTTGGTTATAGCTATGTTGAACATAAGGAAGGCTCACATCCCATGTGCGGGGATGTTTAGAATTGTAAATTCTCAGAATATGCACAATCATCCGGTTGACTACCTATGTTTGACCATTAGTCTGAGCGTGGAAGGAAGTTTATTTGGAGATCTTGGTATCCATCAATGACCATAGACTAGACCAGAAAGTGCTTAGGAACCTGTTGTCCCGATCTAAAATGATAATCTATAGAATCCCAAAATGAACCCAAACATGCTCAAAGAATATCTTAGCAGTGGCTTAAATAGAGATGCTCTTCTCGCAAGCTATCATAATGAGCTTCTTAGAGAATGGATCCACGACTACAATCACACAATCATTACCATGCTTAGTTGAAGGTAGTCTTGACATGTAATCCATGGAGATGGATTTTGATGGACCGTTTAGAGTGGAAAGGGGGGTGTGTTACACTGAAATATCATCACCATCATGTTATGAGATAGGTATTCCCTTGTCTGCTTCAATTCCTCAAATTTTTCCCTAGAGAAATGACAGGCAAAAATATCCCCTTACAATTTTTCCTTGTTTTGAGCTGGTAAGGATCCTCTTCCATTGACAAAAAGTGTTACCCAAGTGGTGCTAGGGAACCATCACTCCTGATACATGAGAATAGAGTGGTGCCACCACTTCTATCCCTATTGCAAGAAGTGTTACCCCCTTAACACCACATGTTTTCTTCATTGGAAGAGCGGTGCTCAAGTTTTCAAGGAAAAAAGAGAAGCTTCGAGAGGCTTCTCAAAGCTGACCTCCGTGGAGCCTCATCCCTATGGTTTAGGACTAGCTGGAGCTCGAGATCCTCCCTTTTAGGATATTATCTCCACCTCACCCATGAGATCCTCAATGATACCTATCTTCCCATGCCTTTAAATATTGGATCACCCCCCATGGGGAAAAGGAGGAAGAATTGTGTTGCATACCCAAACTCTTTCAAAATCATTCTTGATTCTTTGGAGGCAAGGAGCCATTGGAAGGAACTCTCAACACCAAGGCATAAAGGTTGTAGTCTCTCCAATCATTTCTTAATAAAAAATGTCTTTTCTTTTCCATATTTACTGTTTCATTTGTATGTATTTCTTGATTCCTTGGTCATGAGCATAGATCTAGTTGATTATATTGTATGCTATCATGTTTCTCTTGTTGTTTTCCATCTTTTACAGCTTCTTCTGCAGGGATAGCGAGGACAACCTTTGAGAGAAGTATCATGGAATTTCATTCAACCGATTAACCAGATCTAAGGGAAGTTTAACATTTGGTGTTTGTGTTTTGTTCTAGACTTGAACCATTCAGATCTAGGGAACCAGCTCTTGTCCGGAGGAGGTACGTATTTTCGGTTAACAAAATTGGCGACTCCACTAGGGAATGGTTCGAATTCTGAATCTTTGGTAAGTTGAAACCTCCACCTTCATTTTCAATTTCTAGATCTACTTTTTCAATTGATAAATTTGTAGATCTGCTTTGAATTTGATTGATTTGCCTCTATCTGCCTTTGGATATTTATATTTTTGGTTCACTGAGTTTTCTGGTGATTGTTTGGGTTCATTCTTTGGAATGTAGCTTACTTTTCTGTTGCTTTTTTATTTTTCAAATCACCATCTTGGGCACCGCTCCTGGGTTGTGTTATAAGTGCAATTTTGGAGCGGTCACCACCTTTTCCCTGTTAAAATAGAGTGGTTCCACCGCTATGTTTCTGTGTGAAAGAAGCGGTGTTGGAGCTAGTAACGCCCTGGTGTGAACCTACTAGAAGCGGTGCTAGCGCTCTGTTTCTGTAGACAAGAAGCAATGCTCAGGCTAGTAATGCCATGTTCAACACCTGTAGAAGCAGTGCCAGGTATTCTTCTTAGCCTTGTTTGGTGTTTTATTCTTGAATGATTATTTTGGTATTTGAGATGCATGCTTCAAATAGTTACAGTTTTTGTTTGAACTCTACAATTCATTTTTGAAGAGAGAACTCAATAAAAAATAAAACATAAAAAATAAAAACCATGTATGTATTCATACGTATTTTCAAGAATTGTGATTGATGTTGGTCTTTAAAGCTTAATAGTTGGCTTTGAATAGAACTTGGTTTTGCTAGATCTCTGATTTATGTCTTCTTTGATGAAACAAGAAAATATTCATTTCAGTTTTTCTTCATTTTTTTATACTTGATTTTTGTATGATTTTCCTTTTTTCATAAATTGTGGAAAAATCCATATGAAAGTTATTGTAGAATTTTGTGATTAGTTTATCCTCACTTTAGTTGAAAAATCTAAACACTTTTGTATAAAATTTGTAGCAATCTTTTCTTGCTTTTCATTAGAGATCTCACTTCTTTTTCAGTTCAAAAAGTGAAGATTTTGTTTGTTTCAATTAAGAACATATCATATAAGCAAGTTTGTTTTATTTTTGTATGGGATTTATTCTATGTTTCAAATAAATTGAATCTCTCTCTCCCTTCCTTAAGTAGGGCATACCTTTAAATTTAAAGTGAAATTTTGCGTCCCATATTGCATGGTTTTACTTTTCATGTCCTCACCTCACGCATCCACCTAACCGTTCAATTAAAATTAAGCACCAGCTTAGGTTTAAAATATTTAGCGATTTGTGTGATAGGTTAGAGACGCGTTTCGACGTCTTTAAACGTAGGAGTCATCGTTTATTGCCTACACTACAACTAGGGACCTAAGTGGTTCTTCCATGTACCGTCAGTATATAGAATGTCCTTTCACGTACCCTTGAGGTATATCGAAAGATACTTCATGTACTTGATTGTATATCAGAAGGCCCCTTGTGAACGGTTGTGCATTAGACATCACCACTATGGAGTGGAGCTCCCATGTACCTTGTGTATATCGGGATACACCATTAGGAATCTCGTGACCAACCGAGAAAAGCCCTTTGGTCGTCTTATCATCACAATACATCGAGAACAACACTTGGGGAGATTACTACGCACATGATGTCCATGTAGTCGGGTATTCAGGTGAGGGACGGTTGATCCTCCTCGCCGCGTCTTACTATTGGAACCTACATTATATAGCGAATTGTGGTGATTTGACAATCTCATGAGGTTCCAGACCTTTGATCCAATACCCTCACATATTTTTCTTACTGCTTTAGTTTGAGTAGCACTTATTGTTTGTATAGGTAGGATTTTTTAGAAGAGAGAGATAGTTTTGTTACATAGTTATGGTTTCGCCTTCCAGGACTACCAACCAAGAGACTCCTTTACCAAGCATATCTTTTGTGTTCCATCCATATGGGGATGTTGGTCCTCCTCTGATGGCTATGTTAAGCGTTCCTAGATTGACTATTGGATTACATGTTTGATTATTCTCCAATCCAGTTATCCCATGTACACCAGTTTTTTCTAATCCTAATCCTTCACCGCAAGAGCATCAACCTCATGTTGATCCCTCTCCTTCTTCAACAGATGTGTCTTCTCCTGTTTCTCCCTCTTCACTCGTTGAAGGTTGTAGTACTAGTATTCAGGTGGATAAGAAGAAGAAGAAAAGGAAGAGTAAGAAGAAGAAAAAAAACAGAAAACCAAGTCTCAACCAATTACTCTTCCCAGTGCAGAGAGTGAAGAAATCCTTGCTTGCTATGTAAGGACATGCACTTTACTTACCCTTTTCTTTTCATGGATGAAGCTTCTAAGTGGTTGGAAGATATTATTGTTTCTCAGCAATGGCTTCCAACTGGATATCGTAAGTTGTCACTTGACATCCCATTGGTTGATAAAGTGGCTGATCTAGTTCTAACCTCGGTCGATCCCACTCTTTCGTTGAAGAGTGAAGCTAAAGTGGTCGATCTAGTTCTAACCTTGGTTGATCTCACTCTTCCATTGAAGAGTGAAGTTAAAGTGTTCGATCGAGTTCTAACCTTGATTGATCTAGTTCTAACCTTGGTTGATCTAGTTACATCCTTGGTTGATCCCACTCTTCCTTTGAAGAGTGAAGTTCAAGTGGTTGAGTCGACATCATCTCTACCCGATCCCACTCTCTTATCTGAGAGTGTTAAGACTGAAGTAGTCACTTTGACCAAATCTTCATCTTGTTCTTCTCTTCCAGTAGAGAATGAACTGCAACCTGTAGAAGTTTTTATGCTTCGTTCCGATTCTTCTTGACAAGAAGAAATTTTGACTGCTTCGAAAGAATCCTCTCCAAGTATTGAGGTTATATCCTTTAACTGGAGTAACCTGACAGAGTCTCGTCTTCATTCGAGTGTTCCTTTTCAGGTAGTTGTGCAAGTAACTGCTAGGCAGTTGCTTCACACTATTGTTGACGAAGGGGCTTCTGTTAGTATTCTATCCTCAACTTCTTGGCAAGCTTTAGGTTCTCCTTAGCTTGTGCCAGCCACTGATCAGATATTGGCTTTTAATCGCAAGCCGACTGCACCTTTAGGGATCCTTCCTCATTTTCCTATTACATTAGGAGGGAAAACTATCTGTATTGATGTTATGGTGGTCCAAGATCCTTTAGATTTCAATCTACTCCTTGGACGTGATTATGTGTACGCCAAGAAGGCTGTAGTGTCCACAATCTTTAGATTTATGCATTTTCCACATGATGGGAAGATTGTGACCATTGATCAGCTTTCCTTTGTTATGCATGACCATCGCATCATTCCTAGTAATCAGACTTCCCTGAATGTCCCACATGTTCTTGTGATTCCTTCCCCATCTTCTAGTTAGCTTCTTCCCATCATAGGTAAAATGGGGGGCATGGAAATAGCCTGTGGAGATCATACTGGGGTTGAGCTGCTAACTTCTTATGTAAGGGGGAAATATACCAACCTCTAGATATCATGGTGGGTAGGAACAGATGCCTATGAGCATAGTTCCTTTTCTTTGTGTCAAGCTCGTTAAAAAATGAAACAGGTTGTTGAGCAAAGTTCCCATTCTATGTCAAGCTCGTCAAAAAATAAAATGGATGTCCTCAAGCATAGTTTACCTTTTGGTTTCAAGCTTTCATAAAAGTGAAACCATTCCTAAGCATAGTTCATTTTCTATTTCAAGCTCATTTAAAAATGAAGTAGGTTTCCTTAAGCATAGTTTACCTTTTGGTTTCAAGCTTGTATAAAAATGAAACCATGTTTCAAGCATAGTTATTTTTCTGTTTCAAGCTTGTGTAAAAATGTAACAGGTCATTTTGAGCATAGTTCTTATTCCGTGTCAAGCTCGTTAAAAAATGAATTAGATACCTTGAGCATTCTTCAAACTGATCTTCGAGCTCATTAAAAACAGTAAGATGGTGTTGAGCTTACTTTTCATTTTTCATGCTTTGGTTAAAACATGAAAAGTGGTTTGAGCTTAGTTTATTACTTTTTCGTGCTCTGGATTCAAACATCAGAAAGGTTAATAGATTTCTCTTTAAGCTCTTTTCGAACTCTTAAAATGTGAAAAGATTGCCGAGTGAACTTGTCTTCTTCACGCTCATAAAATAACTTGAAGAGTCGTCTTCCTGGTGATAGTTTACCCCTTTTTTGGACTAGGGGGCACTAATTACGATAAAGGTATACTCCAGCCAATCATGACTAGAAGAGTTCTCTTAGGCTTCATTTTATATTGTTTCGTGCCCTAGGGACTAAATCATATGAAAAAGAACCCTTTCAGAGTCTTCTTTAGTTTGTTCAGACTCTCTAAACATGAACTACACCAAGTTTTCTTTCATTGGACTCGTTAAATTAAACATTGAAAGATCCCTTTTTGGGAACGAACCCATCTTTTCTCAGGTTTGTAAAACATATGAGTTTGGATTTGTCCAAAGGACAAGCTACATCTAGTGTTTGTTACCCTCTTTCAACTCGTAAAAAATGAAAAGAGGCACTCATCAATCATGATGGGGAAATTAAGGGAAGGGAAATAAATTTCATTTTGCAATAATGGCAGTTGTTAGTCACCTTTGAACATGGCACTTGTCTGCATTTCATTCAATCAATTGGGTATTCATCTTGTTTCCAAGTCGATCCACTTTCATGAGTCATGTCACTCCTTTGAGTCTTTCAAAGAATGCATTGTCCATTGTCGCATTGTGTTCCGCCTTGTCAAGTCAATGCTGTCAAGTCTTCAGTCGTGTTGCCTTATGTTCAAAAGGGAAATTTTCTTGAGATTCTACACCTGCAGTCAAAACAAATTTTGTGTCAATTACTTTTGAGTCAGTCCTACCGGTTACATCATACTCAAAATTCCATAACTTTGTTCCGAGTTTTGTGTCGTCGATGTGGGATTCATCATGGCTCTCTTTCGATGAGACTATTCCTGTCGACATCAGCTCATCATCCAGGAATTAGTATTAGAAACAAAATTTAGTACCTTGAGGTCTGTTGTTGGAATATATTAAACCCACTCATAACTTAGGATAAAATAATTGATCATTATTTGATTAAGTATTCACCCACTAGCTTAATTAGTTGGCATACACTTGAACCTTAAAGTTAATACATGCCATCTATATCCCAGGAATGCTTTATTTCTAAATTTGGGTTGATCTTGACCACCTTTTGACCATCCAGAAATAGTATACAGCACATTACAGCAGATTCTGCTTTATTCTTCTTTTCCAGCTTTTATGTGGATAAGATAAAAGCTAGTCAACTAGGAAACTAACAGCTTTTGTTTCCAACCCATCCTCCATTATTTTTTCTCCATTTTCTAGGATTAGCATGTTTTTCCATCTCCCTTGACACCTCACTCATGGTTTTGTCAATTCGTGAGGTCCTTGATATATTTAGGAAGTGCTTTAGCCACCTATGGGGGTCTGTTATATTTTGGTAAGTCAACCTTTTTGAGCTTTATGAGTTGTCTCCATACAATTCAATTTTCCTATGAGGGATGTACTATTTATGTACCCTATTATTCATCATTATTCAATGGAAGGATACACACCGATATTCATCTCTTCATTCATTTGATTCAGTCTCTTTTCTTCTCTCTATTTTTCATGTGTATACTTGTGAGAATTCTTAGTAGCAATATCTGTTTCCTGTGATTCTTCTTAGCATCATTGATCTATTATTTCTACATGGTATCAGAGCTACAGGTAGCACAACCTTGCCATATTTTACACGGTATAAAAGCAGCAAGGTTGATCAAGTTCTACAGAGTTGAGGAGTGCTTCCAGTCTCCTATCCCTCTTTGAAGAAGAGCTTGTCTAGCTTACAAGATTTTCTCCTAGTTTGTTTTTGTAGGTTGCGGAGAGTATCTCCTAGAGCATATCAACAACTTCTATATGGATTCAAAATTTCCTCTACTATCTTCTTTCAGCTGTGCTGATTGGAAGCCAAAGATGAGCGCATACTTGAAGAGGCAATGTCTCTTTGATGTCTCCATTGGTGCATTGAGCGAACCTGAGTCTTATGAAGAGAATATTGATTGGATAAATAATTGTGATAGAGCTTATGGAATTATGTGTTTGGGAATGTCTCCAAATATGCATCATCTCATAGATTATGCTGAGTATCCATTTGAGCTTTGGAAGAATTTGGACAAAGCTTTTGGTTTGCAGGAAATAGAAGATGAAGCATGGAGCGAACCCAGCATCTCCTCTAGTTCTCTCTCTCAAGATTTCTTGGCCTCTAGAGTCCTGATGAATTTGATCACGATGAAGAAGTTTCTCATACAGTTCATGTTGTTTCTTCCCTCTTTGATTTGAATGCTTCCTTTTTCAATCAAGAAGCAAATATTGAAGAGCCATGTTTTTTTGTGTCTCTTGAAGGTGTTTTTTCTTCTTGTGATACTATTGATGAAAAAGAATTAACATATGGATCTTCTATTGATATTGATGATGATCCTATAACCCATTCATTGTTCTCTAAATCTCCTATCTTAGATTCTGAGATCTATATGCCAGATTCTTCACACCTTGTGCATACCTCTCTCATTGATGGTGCACAACCCAGTGACTTCCAGGATGTTTGCTTAGCCAAATCAAGCCTTATGTGTGTCATACCACTTACCTTACTTGATCTCATGTGATTAAACATCCCCTCCTTTTCTCTTGGAATCAATACTCAGAGCCTCGTTGAAGATTGTGAACATCTCATTCTTTCCTCCTTTCATATAGAGGATTCATTACCAGTGTATTCCCATGAGTCTATTGATATGCTTATATGTGATCCTTTGGATTCTGATTTAGAAGCATATTTGCAGATTTATACACATATAATACCACCATCCACGCCATCTACCATACCTCTGAATAATCCTAAGACTATACAAATCTCAAGTTCACTAGTTGATTCCTCATTGGTCTCTTATGCAATGATATTTATTTTACATGGTTTGAAGTCTTTCCTATCTTTTAGTGGCTGGTTATACATGATCTCAGTCATATTTGGACTAATATTAAACATGTTTGGATATGTTCTAAACACTTATGGTTCAGATCTTATTCCCATCCATCATTCAGATTTTTACACCTATCAGTTTTCTCCATTTGCTCATAATTTTCCTAGTTTGGCCCTATATCCTCATGAAGCCATTAAAGCCTTTGTCCTTGCTGTTCCATATGCTAATATTTCTGATATATCAGAGTTTAACAGTCTCATATCATATCTGGAAAAGTGCTACATCAGATTGGAAGATTGACATGTGATCCACATCACAATTTTGCAGCTTTCAGGGAATTGGGTGTGAAATAAATAGACTTAATTTTTGTACTCTTTGGAAAGGAGTATGCACATATCTCTTTTACATTTCAGATTATGTTTGTAGATCATAGTTTTACAGCAAAAAGAAGCATTCAGATAATGCTCCTACTTCATCAGTTGATGAGATACAAAGAGTCTCTCATCTTCCTTCTTCCAGGTTCTACACTCTAGCGCATGATCATGGAGTTCATGATTTCTTCAGCAAGTCCTTCATCCGGAAGCAATTCATTCAGTTCATTAAAGTGAAGATGAAGATATGTTGAAGACATATATCAAATTTTGTGCCTTGTCCTATCTTGAGGGAGGATTTTCCCCATGTGGTTTTGGCTCTTTCCTCACTTTTATGGACATAATAATTGTTAAAGGGCGACCATAGCCTTGTTGTTGGGCCCTATATGCACCATATTTCTTGTCATACCATCATAAAGTCAGACTTATAGGGGGGTTTTGGAATATATTAAACCCACTCATAACTTACGATAAAATAATTAATCATTATTTGATTAATTATTCACCAAGTAGCTTAATTAGTTGGCATCCACTTGCACCTTAAAGTCAATACATGCCATCTATATCCCAGGAATGATTTATTTCTAAATCTGGGTTGATCTTGACCACCTTTTGACTATCCAAAAATAGTATACAGCACATTACAACAGATTCTGCTTTATTATGCGTTTCCAGCTTTTCTGTGGATAAGATAAAACCTAGTCAACTAGGAAACTAACAGCTTTTGTTTCCAATCCATCCTCCGTTAGCTTTTCTCCATTTTCTAGGATTAGCATGCTTTTCCATATCCCTTGACAACTCACTCATGATTTTTCCAATTCGTGAGGTCGTTGATATATTTGGGAAGTGCTTTAGCCACTTATGGGGGATCGCTATATTTTGGTAAGTCAGCCTTGAGCTTTATGAGTTGTCTCCATACAATTCGATTTTCCTATGAGGGATGTACTATTTATGTACACTATTATTCATCATTATTCATCATTATTCAATGGAAGGATACACACCAATATTCATCTCTTCATTCATGTGATTCAGTCTCTTTTCTTCTCTCTATTTTTCCTGTGTATGCTTGTGAGAATTCTTAGTAGCAAGATCTATTTCTTGCGATTCTTCTTAGCATCATTGCTCATAGCATTGATCTATTATTTCTACACGGTATGCCTTAATGATAGATTCTCTCTCTCTCTCAACATAGGTTCATATCATTGACCTTTGATTGAAAGATTAAACTGAGTGTTCAACATCAGATCATCTATTCACACTCACAAGATTGTACTAGGGTACCTTGGGAATCATTGACATCAATGGTGATCTCCCTCGCACTTGTTAACAGTTCTTATCATTGACTAGTAATCAAGTGGTTTCTACTATGTTCGACGTCAGAACATTGTAATCACATGGATAGAATCGTACTTTGTGGAAGATGAGACGAAGACCCCGGGCACTTGTTAAGCACACATTGCTTTCCCCAGGTTGCGATGGAGTATTTGTATGAGTCCTAACATGGTTCCAATTTGTATGTTCTTGGTTGTGCTCAGATTTGTGTGTGTATGACATAGATCTACATTGTATGTCTGGTAGCTATGTCCAAATTTGAGTCTTCTTCGCATGGATCTACGTTGTATTTTAGTAGCCATGACTTTTTTGTATCTCACATGGATTTGCATTGTATGGGTCGACATCCATGTTGTGAGTCATTTGGGACAAATGTAAAAGGTGTTGCAGAAATTTTGTGATGCTTGAGAAGTTCCTACCTTTAGACCTTTTCCTCGATACTACACCTTGTTCTTTCAAATTATTATGCCTATCGTTTCCCTCTAGCCATCATACTTTGGGGGAAATCTCTGTTACATCGAAATATCGTCACCATCATGTTATGAGATAGGTATTCCCTTGTCTGCTTCAATCCCTCAAATTTTTCCCTATATAAATGACAGGCAACAATATCCCCTTACAATTTTTCCTTATTTTGAGTTGGTAACGCTCCTCTTCCATTGACAAAAAGCGTTACCCAAGTAGTGCTATGGTAGCATTGCTCCTAATACATGAGAAAAGAGCGGTGCCACTGCTTCTATCCCTACTGTAAGAAGTGTTACCCCCTTAACACCGCCTATTTTCTTTATTAGAAGAGCGATGCTCAATTTTTCAAGGAAAAAAGAGAATCTTTGATAGGCTTCTCAAAGCTGACCTCCGTGGAGACTCATCCCTATGGTTTAGGACCAGCTAGAGCTTGAGATCCTCCCTTTTAGGATATTATCTCCACCTCACCCATGATATCATCAACCATACCTATCCTCCCATTCCTTTAAATACTAGCTCACCCCCTATGGGAAAGAGGAGGAAGAATTGTGTTGCATACCCAAACCCTATCAAAATCATTCTTGATTCTTTAGAGGCAAGGAGCCATTGGAAGGAACTCTCAACACCAAGGAATAAAGGTTGCAGTCTCCCCAATCATTTCTTAATAAAAAATGTCTTTTCTTTCCCATATTAACTGTTTCATTTGTATGTATCGCTTTATTTCTTGGTCATGAGCACAGATCTAGTTGATTATATTGTATGCTATCATGTTTCTCTTGTTGTTTTCCATCTTTTACAGGTTCTTCTGTTGGGATAGCGAGGACAACCTTTGAGAGAAGTATCATGGCATTTCATTCAACTGATTAACCAGATCAGGGGAAGTTTAACATTTGGTGTTTGTGTTTTGTTCTAGACTTGAACCATTCAGATCTAGGGAACCAACTCTTGTCTGCAGGAGGTGCATATTTCCAGTTAACAGGGTGTATAACTCTTTCCTTTTAACGACTAATTTTGCGATGGCATAGGAAGTGCATGATTTGATATATCAGTCGACGTCTTGTCAGAGTTTGGGCCAATAAAAATACTTCTGCAATATTGCCACTATATTCTCAATACCAAAGTGCCCCGCCACCCGACTGTAATACGCTTCCCAAATCATCTTTGCATGCTCACTTGAAGGAACACAGAGATTGCTTAGGTGGCATAACAATCCTTCCTGAAGATGAAAGTATACCATTAGTGTACCTGCACACAAGGATTGATAGGTAGGAGCGAATTAAAGATCACTGTCATATATTTGAGGCCACCCAGAGGTCTCGTGGTCGCAAGAGTTGAAAACCATGGTTAATGGTGCCACTGGAGGTCGACTGAGGAAATCATCGACTCGATTGGTGATGCCCTTCTTATATTTAATGTTTAGGTGGAACTGCTGCAAGTAAGTGGACCAATTCTGGTGGTGGTAATTTTGTAACTTTCCTTGGGTTTGCATGAACTACAAGGGCTTGTGATAAATGTGGATAACTATTTCTTTTCCAAGGATGTAATGCTTTCATTGGCGGCAGGATTGGAAAATGGAGTACATTTCCTTTTCATAGGTGGGGTACTTGCGGACTGTATCTGAAAGTGTCTCATTTTGATATTCCACTAGATGGCCATGCTAAGTGAGGACCGCACCAACAACGTAGTCCAAAGCATATGTTTTGATCTCCAAGGGTTGTTGTATATCTGGTAAGGTATGGATGGGCGTCAACCATAAGTGTTGCTTCATCACCTCAAATGTGTGTTGTTGTGGCTTGGACCAAATGAACTTGGCCTTAGATCCACCTTTGGTCACCTCGCTAATGGACCAAGCAATATTAGAGAAGCCCAACACAAATCTATGATAAAAATTTAAAATCCCCAGGAATCTATGAATGTTTGAGAGAGTTGTCAGGGTCGTCCAATCGCGAATGGCTTGGATCTTGGACGAATGTACATGAACACCATGTTCGTACACAATGTATCCTAGATATTGAACCCTTTCCATGCCAAATTAGCACTTCTCTAGATTGGTATATAACTTTTTCTATCACAGTGTGCTGAGGACCTAGTCGATATGTTGTAGATGATTTGCCCATGTTCTACTATATATGAGAATATCATATATATATACGACCAAAAAGGAATTGTTGAATGGACATAGAATGTCATCCACCATCCTCATGAAGTTTGTTGTAGAATTATTCAAGCCAAAAGGCATGACCAACCACTCAAAAAGGCCTTCCCGATATTTGAAGGCAATCTTCCAGACATCGGTCTGCTCAATTGGTAGTTGATGATAGCTGAAATTCAAGCCAATATTGCCGAAATAATTCCCCCCCCCCCCTTGAGTTGATCGAAGAGGTATTTGATCTGGGGAATGGGATACTGATTCCAGACTATGTTCTTGTTTAGAGATCGATAGTCAATACAGAGTCGCCATGTCCCATCTTTCTTTTGTACCAACACAATTGGACTCCCACAAGGTGAGGATATGGGTCGAATGTGCCCCTTTTGGATTAACTCTTGAATCTGGCATTTGATTTCTTCATTCTCCATGAGGGAACGCCTGCGTATTGGCCCACTAGGTAAAGGCGCACAAGGGATAAAATCAATGGAATGCTTGACCTGGCAATGTCCTGGAACCTTGACAAGTGTGGTGAAGATGTATTTGTATGCTTCCACAATCTTGTCCACCTTTTTTTGCTGCATAGAGGGGTTCTGTGTGGAGGCGGTGGATGTTACTGTGATCTTTCGTCCCCCCTCAGAATGAACCATGAAGAGTACAAATTTCCTTGTCTATGATATTACCTTCCTACACTGCTTCGTTGTGATGAGAGACACTTCAGTAGAATAAAATGTCTCTGGTATCCTATGGAGTTTCTTTCCCAAAATAATAATGACACTACGAGGTCTATACTCATACACAACATGGAATTTCCACATATACGGTTGTCTTAAAATAAAACCACAAACTTCAAGTGGGGAAACATCACACATTACCTCATCTTTGAAGGGCTTGATGTTGTAGGAGAGGCGACACTATTGATTAACGTGGATGTCTCGTCCATGGCTCAACCAACCAATGTTGTAGGGTTAGGGATGTGGAATAGTCAGAAGCTTCAATATTTTGATGACCTTGAACGAGATGAGGTTCTTCTGACTACCATTGTTGACAATGAAATGTAGCAGAGTCCCCTGCACCCATAGTTGTGGATGGAAGAGGCACTTCACTTCCTTTGGTTCCTCTAACTCTTCTGGTTGGATATTTGCGGTTGCAATAGTGGCACTAAGTTTTGCGTCAATGATCTGCTTACTCCTTTCTTTCTCTGCATCGGTGTCATAGCCATAGTCTATATTCAGGCATTTTGTATTGGCCAACAATGATTGTTTTGAGTGGAATCCATCGGTGTTGTGCCAGGGGATTTTGTGGAACTCACACCACTTACCGGTGTCCTTCAATTTCCCATTACCCTTCTTTTCCTGCGAATTGTATTGGTTGTCAGAACTTTGGCCATCCTTGCTTTGTCCTTTGGGTTGTGAATTAGGGCCACTTTTTCCTGGCTTCTACTACTAATTTGTAGAGCCAAAATCTCGCTTATTCTTTTGCTTAAAATTTTGCTCAATCATGATGACATCTCAGACTTAATGTACCTGTTCAGGCCACTGCAATACTTTATAACCAAGTTCCATTCAGAGTCTCTAATACCCAACTTTGAGCACAAGGTATGGAATATATTAGTATACTCCGACATTGTTTGGTCTCTTTCCCGGCGCAATGTTGTCCACTGGGTGTATTGGTCATCATAGTTCCCTACATGGTAGAATTCCTTTTTGACGACATCGACCAAAGATGCCCAGGTGGGTTCTGTATTGAATATCTTAGATTCACCCCTCGCATGCCTTTTGTTGTACCCTTCCCACCAATCTTTGACATGGGGGAGGGACTTAAGGAGCGTGAAGGTGATCTTTTCAATGTTGAATTTTTTTTGAACAGAGAAGTAACCCTCTAATAGAATCGACCATTTTTCTAAAGGATCTGCATCTATCTTTCCTTCAAATAAGGTATGTCAAAGTTAACTTGTACCTTGAAGGGAGTCGCACCCCCGAAATGACTACTTGTTGAAGGTGCATCCGTCACCGTCAGCATTCTTCGAAGGATCTGGGTGAAGTTATCCATCATCTCGTTCCTCTGTCGCACGAGGGATTCCTCGAGCAACAGTTTAATAGGATATCCTGCTCCGTCATCTCTCTTTTCTTCTCCCAACATGTGAGGCTTCTTGGAACGACAAGAGGTATTTCCCTAAGCTCAACTAGTTCGAGACCCAACTCTCAGTATTTATATCTTGTTGGGGACATGCATCGAGAAACCACAAGAGTTGAATGCTTTGATACCACTGATTTAGATTTATGTGAGAACTAAATGAAAGAGCATATATATATATTCACATACACATATATATGGCAATAAACATAGTGATGTAGTAAACTCATATTCTATTAAATAAATGAAACAAAACAAACTGTAAAACAAAAGAAATTAGAATGGTGGTAGTTGTATCTCTTAGAAGAGATGTGGTAGCTACGCTCACTCGTGACAAGATGAATACAAAATACGTGTGAAGGGCCTTTTTTCATAAATCCTTGGAGAGGAAGAAAACCCTAAACCTAACCCTAGAAGATGAATCATCATAAATTTTGTGGCCCGAAAGTGGTTAGTTAAACAATCAACTTCTCCGGGTCATAATGTTTTCATATTATCTTCGTTTGGGGCGCTCGATAGCCAATTGGAAAGGTATATCTGAGCTTTACAATTTTCGACTAAGGAAAAATGCATTCCAAGTAAAATCATTTGGCTCCTTGAATTTCCAAAAAATGTCGTTTAGGGCCTCAAAACGACCCCAAAATTTTGGGACCTGAAAAACAGTAGAAAATTACAAGAAAATTGTCAACATGAAAAAATGTTTTGAGCTAGTGGAATAGGTGGGTGGCTACCTATACCCATCTAGATCAATAGTACATTAGACAAGTTTAGATATGATAAATCAAAATATAATTTTCATATCTTTCAAATTTAACACTTCCAAATGTGATTGAGTTAAAGTTGAAGCACACATTAAACAATTGCAGATATATAACCAACAAAGTACCAACAATAGTAAAATAAATTAGACAAAATTGCAGTAGCAATAACAAATCTAAATTACAACATAAAACGAACAAGTATGATAACTTACTAGGTGAATTGGGACCTTCCTTATACTCATAAATTTTGCTTTCATAACAGTTTATGCCTCTCAAAGGCAAGTCAACAAATGAAACAAAATTGACCCTTAGCCGAGGGTATGTACATAGGTGAGAGAGAGAGAGAGATAGAAAACCGTAAGATAGGTTTATATAAGTACATGAATCGGTGAAACAACCAAGATTAAACTCATGACTTTAACCATGATAGTAAAAGGGAGAAGGACACCTCACAACATTTCTTTGTAACAAGGGCGTCCTCAAAACACAATCCAAATACAAGTGGTAGCCATAACAACCCTTAAACAATGCATTGGTGGTCACCTTTAGGTAATAACAAACCTCAAACCAACAACAACAGACATGGAAGCCTCTCTAGAAGGTCTTGGTGGTCACTTACAAACTATATTAGACCTTAGACCAATAGTGGTATCCCTCAACCAATAGTGCCCTACTCATCATTAACAAAAATAGCCTAAAAACAAACATATTCCCTATGAAAACAATCAAACAATGAACAATAGGCTTCTTATAAGTCTTGCGTCCCCTCAAGACAGTAAATGTAGGCATTGGCAGTCCCAAGATGGAAGATGAAACCCTCAAAATAATTCTCACAGGAACTTGACAACATTACACAATAGATGGCAACTTTACATGGCAAATGGAAGCTCTAAAACAATCAACATGGGAAGCATGCTCTCTTCACAATCCAATAACGGTCCACGCATTACACATTTCAAAAGAGGAAGTTCAACAGGGACGAGTAGGAGTAGTAGATCATAAAACAAGAGAGCACGGTAGGGTCAAGACAAAGGGTTAGGTTTACATGTTTAAGGTGGGTGTTAGCAAATAGGACCAACAAGTAAGGGCCAACACAAGACCTATTCTAAACACCATAAATCAAGGATGGATAAACACCTATCAAACCACAAGACCAAGGATGTAATAACAAGGTGGGGATACAAGCCATTTCATCTCTCTCTCAAATGTACAAGCATTTAATACACTAATTAAAAGTTCTATCATCACCATATAAGGAAGGTCCAAATTGAATGATGGGATCCGCTGGTGTAATATTGATAATATGAAGTGTCACAATGATTATATGGTGCAATTTTTTTTTTGCGAACAACTTATAAATGGATTTGTATTGATAAAAAATGGTCAAGTGACCTATTTTCTAAGTTTTGAAACTTATTTAAATGAAAAAAAAATGTGCGAATAGTACGAGTTTTTAAACACAAAAAACTTACTGAACTGGAGAGATAATTCAACATACATGATTATAAAATTTATATAAGGACCCGAGACAAAAAATTTATAGTCATGAAGCATCATAGACATTTAATTATTGCAAAGCCAAAGAAACAACTGAAGATAGAAAGAGAATTCACCACACATTTTTATACAAGCACATGAGAGAAACTATTTATAGTTATGAACCATTATACACATTTCATTATTGAAAAGGGAAAGAAACAAATGAAGATGGAAATATAACTCAGCATTCATTTTTTGGGCAAAATGCAGGCATACTTGAATTTTGTCCAACAACCATTAGGGGAATTTTGAGGTCTAAAATGGGTCTCTAAACAAAAAAAAAAACTATGTAAATCAACTTTCAAAGGACCAATCACATTCCAAAGAATGACATCATCTATTATAGTTGATGTGGCATTGCTTGAGTTAAAGGTACTTACTTGTCAATTTATAAATGGTGGATGTAAACCCATAGTTTACTATACTCATAATGAAAAAATAGCCATACATCACTTCTTAATATAATATTTATATGTTTAGTACTTTTAAGTACTTACAAAATAAAATACTTTAAAATAATTTCATATATAATAAATATTTTAATATAAAACCTATTATTAAAAACAAAAATAAAACTTAAAGTCAAAATTCTAATGTACTTCATATAATGAATATGGATATAATTACGTACTTCATATAATGAATATGTAGTACTTCATATTATTATTATATAATAATAAAAATACATTCATTCAAACTTTATTTCATGATTCAAATGTCCATTTATATGTAAGTACCTCCTATGATGAATATGTGATAGCACTACATTTATATAAAATATTAAATAAGTTATGAAGCAGTTATAAAATATTATTCAAGTTTTAATTTATATATATATATTGGTTATAAAAGAATAGAATAATTAGAAGGAGTCATAAATGGCTTTCTCGGGCAGGAAGGCTGGTACTGGTTAAATCAGTTCTGGAAGCTATACCGGTCTATTGGATGTCTCTAGCTTGGATACCCAAAGGTGTTTTGGAGCAGATCCGAAGGTTGTGTTTTGCATTTCTTTGGAAGGGTAAGAGTGATAATAGAGAAATGGTTTGGGTCATATGGGAAAAAATTGTTGTTCCAAAAGCACTTGGAGGATGGGGGTTAAAGAATATATTTCTGTTTGCAAAAGCTTTGGGGGCCAAAGTGTCATGGCGTCTTATTCATACACGAAGTCTTTGGACAAGAGTGGTATATCATAAATATATTGCCCCTCTCACTCTTCTTGAATGGATAAGGCTGGGCAACAAGTCTAGGGCAAATTGCTCTGTGGTCTGGAAAGCGGTGGTGCAGCATTTTAATTTGGTAGGTTCTGGATTAGTGTGGAGGATAGGCAATGGGCGACTCATTCGTATTGGGATGGACCCTTGGGTTGGCTGTAGGGGAGCACATGTCCTTCCTGAGGCTTTGCGGAATATTTTGGCTGCTAGAGGCTGTCATTTTCTAGCTGATGTAGAGGATCCTGGATCATCTACTCTTTGGCATGAAGGGTGGATTGCGGCACAGCGTCTTGATATTCCTGATGAGTTGCAGGGAGATTGGGAGGATTTTCTGCGAATTTTAAGACATTCGAATATTCCACTGACCAATAGGGTTGATGAACTAATCTGGGATCATCATCCCTCTGGATCATACTCCCCAAAAAATGGATATATCCAGTTGAATGTGGAAGCACATTACAGGGATTTGGTGTGGTGGTGGAAAATTCTGTGGAAATTAAAGTGTCCGGGTAAAGCAAAATTATTTTTTTGGGCTATTCTGGAAAATAAGGCTCCAACCTGGGACATTCTGCAAAAACGTTTTCTCCATGGTCCGGGGTTCTGTTCACTATGTAGGGATGCGGAGGAGACCATTTCTCATCTTTTTGTTCACTGTGGGTTTTCTCGGGCAGTTTGGGCTGATATTTGCAAATATCTGGATTACAATGTAAGGTGGCAGGGAGAGAGCGTTCTTGAAGCATTCCATTTGTGGTGGTCGGATCAAAAGGCCTCTTCCATCCGGGCTTTCCCCTGTATATTCGCCTGGGGTATATGGATCACCAGAAATAAGATAATCTTTCATGATTGCAGGGTTCCGATGGAGACCGTAGTGGCACAAGCTGTGGCAATTATACAGCACTTCAAGGAACCTGTTAAAGCGATTAAATTTTGACCTGTGCATGAGGAACAAATTGACATATCCAGGCCGTGGGCTTATTTTGATGGGGCTTCACAAGACCATCAATCGTTGTGTGGAGGAGGGGGCGTCCTTTTCAAGTCTGAGTTCCATTATTTTCATATTGTGGCTGGTTTGGGGCGGGGGTCCAATAACTATGCTGAACTTATGTCTCTTTGGCTGTTGATGTTATTTGCACTAGAACAAGGATGTCTATCATTACAGATATTTGGTGACTCCATGTTAGTTATCGACTAGGCAAAGGAGATAAAACAATGTCATGTGATGGTTCTTTTACCAATTCTGGAGGAGGTGATCAGGTTAAAGCAGTTCTTTAATCAAATTACATTTTCTCATGTCTACAGGGAGAGAAATGTGATGGCCGATCAGCTTTCCAAAGAAGCGACGCAACAACATTTGGCATTTGGCACTTGGAGGATTACTATACACTCACCAGAGGGCTCCTACAGTTATTATCACAGACCGTTTCATGAAGGTTTTGAGGCACAGAATTGAGCCATTGCACATTGACAAGTGATGGTTTTACGTCTCTTATTCTGTTACAGTACTTGTTTCTTTATGCGGGTTGTATGGTCAGCAGTATTTCTTTGAAATAGGCTGCGTGAGCTTGCATCTGTGAAGATGGAGGATGCTGTAGTGTTTGCAATGGATCAACATTGTCGACCAAACTTTGTTCGGGTGGGCCAGGCTTATCCAGCTCTGTCCAAAGTTTGTTGAAGCATTCGAAAACGGCCAAGAAGAGATTGAAGATGTGTGTTTTTAAACAGGCCTGGCTCATATATTTTTGGAGAAGAGCTTAGAGGAGAGGAAGAGGACATTGCAGCTGACATTGCAGTTGATGTTAATCTTCACTTGGGTCACACTTTTAGCAGGGATTGATATCATGATATTCATGGATTTGGTTCTCTGTTTTGGTTAGACCGGTTTTGTTGATTTGGTTCTTTGTTTTTGTTCAGTATGGGACATTTGATATGATGATAATATGTGACAGTAAATTTGTGACAATGTAGGGATCTTAGTGATCCTTTTACATGTGCAGAATGTAATTTTTTCTTTTATGAAATAAAATTACGACTTTTTCCGAGGAAAAAAAAGAATAGAATAGAATATTGTTATAAATAAATAATTTATTAATTTATATATTTATGATAAATGAATGTTGATATAAATTTAAAGTTTAAATTTTAAATGTGTGTAAATTTAAATTTTAGTTAAATTAAAATAAATAATATTAACTATATTTAATTGTATTTAATATTTATTTTTTAAATTTTAATTTATAATTACAAATATAAATTTAAAATTATTTAATAAATATTAGTTAAATTGGGTTTATATATATAAACTTTAACTTAAGTTTAGAATTCATAATTAAAGTATTTTACTTTATTTTATTTATTACTATTTTATTTTAGTACATCTATGTACTAAAGTACTTATATTTCTAGTCATATCAAAGATATTTTTTTATTTTTAAACATCTTTTCAATTTAACTCAACCATAGTTACATAAATGGAAGTGCAAGAGATGACTTGTAGATAAACCTTCCCCACAAAATGACTAACTCTTATTATTTTATTATATCTCTTATGAGGCCCATTTTAGACATTCATAACAAGGCATGTTTTAGTCATGTAAACAAGGAAAAGAGATAAAGAGAATGTCAATCCCATGGATAAACATATGAAGGTATAATCCATGAGATTTTCAACATTAAAAGAAAAATGTGGATATATCTACCAAATCATATTCCATATTAAGGGCACAATGCAGATAGAGTTAGAAGTTCATGCAATTTTCACCTTTTTTGTCAAGACAATGTGAAGGTAAATGATAGTAAGAAAAACCGCATTGTGATACCATAAAAAATGTCCATTTTGAAGTTGAAGTAACAATAACCATATGAAATGTAGACAAAGACAACTGGAGGTGGAATGAAAGGTTGGGGTTTATCGGAGGTGGAAAGCTTGACAGAAGCATGGTAGATGGCAGTGGGGGAGGCAGACGAGCCTCCTTGGTCACAGAATCAACAGGACTAAAGATCGGGGACATCCTAATCCATCTAAACTTGAATCAATCTGAAAAACTGATGGTTTTGAAGCCATGGAAGTGCATGCCTAAAGAAGCCCTGATTCCGACCATGCACGTCTGATCTTCAAAGATCTAGTACATGCAGGACCATGCGCTGATTTGGAAGTATGTGGGAATGTAGCCGTCGAAAAAAGCCCTAGTTTGGTGTATTAACTCATCTTGGAAACCTAGGGGGCATTATGACCTTTAGCTAGGGTCCAAGGGTTTCTTTACTGTTTCTTTAATTAATATATAAGATATGAACAAGGTCTTGGATGGGGGCCGTATTTCTTTTATTCGGTAGGCCTTTTTCTAAGAACTTGGAAGGAGAATTTTTGCCTGGATAAGGAAGACATGAAAGTGGCTCCCGTATGGATCCGACTGTACTCTTTGTTGGGGGAATATTGGGATCTAGAAATAATGAAAAACCTAGGGAATTCCTCGCAAAAATTCATCAAAATATCAGAGTAAACTCGGATCCAAAGATATACGGCATATGCAAGGATTTGTGTTTACATGGATCTAACCAAAGATCTTCCAGAACCAATCTGAATGACATTGGAGGATGAGGACTGGGTGCAAACCCTAGATTATGAGCAGATCCCATTTCGATATCGAAGATGTCATGAATATGGTGATTTATTTATGGATTGTCCCGTGAATAATCCAAAGACTACCTCAGGGAAGGAAGAGGAAAAGAAGGACCACAGATTTATAAGGGCTCCATCAAGGAAGAGGGGAGGGCAGAAGCAGGAAAACCAGAAGGTGAACTAGAAGAAAATCATTTCAAACAAATTCGAGGTCTTGGAGGACCTCTCGAAGGAAACTTTAGACAAACAGTCAAAGGGAAAACATGGATACCAAATATCCTGGGAGAAGTAGGAATAGTAACCTAAATCGAGGAAGAGATTATTGAAGGGAAACAACAAGAGGAGGATCGAGAAACAGGAGAGGAAGCAGAGGATATGGACATCAAAGATCAACATTCAGAGGGGATTGAACAAACCTGTGCAGATGTATGGAAAGAATATGTCCCGCAGGAACAAGTGATCCTTTTAAAAGAATCCATCCTCAGAGTGCGAGCATCAAACCAACTCAGGATAAGCTCAGGTTCCCATAAGGAGACGAAAATGAAATTTGAAGAACCCATCAAGAAGACGGGCAAGAAATTGAACAAACAGAGAGTCGCAGAAGCAGGTAGGCAGTTGGTAGAGTCGGGAAAGTACCCTACCATCAAGGAGGCTCTAGGTATATCAGTTTGCTAATGAATATTTTATCATGGAACATTAGGGGCTTAAACAACCCACATAAAGTAAATATTTTAAGCAAAAAGATTAAGAAAACAAACTTGACCATAGTTTTTTTACAAAAAACTAAGTGCCCGACAACCCAGATCCAGGAACTGAGTAAGAAAATCTAAAAGGGAAGCGAGGGGATTGACATTGACGCAAGGGGGTATGCAGGAGATGTAGAGATCTTATGGGACCCCACTAGGGTTATCTTAGGGGGATTCCATGGCGAAAGATGTCTCCTATATGTTGAATTTAAGGTGGTTGGGTTTCTAGTTGAAGGAATGATTACAAATGTATATGGACCTCACAACGTTGGTGACAAAAGGGACTTCATCAAATATCTTTGGAAAGCCTGAGAATGAATGCCAAATGTTCACTGGGTAGTAGGGGGTGATTTCAATCTCATCATCGCGTTAGAGGAGAAAAAGGGTGGTCGACGTAGGATGGAGGAAGAATGCGAAATTTTCCAAGATACTATTGAGGAACTAGGACCGGTAGATATCATTCTTGGAGAATATTTGTTCACATGGAACAACAAGAGGACAGGGGAGAGGCACATTGATTCCAAACTAGATAGATTTATGGTTTCTGAATATATCGTTGATCTTGGCAGTGAAATCCACTCAGCTAGACTCTCGGGAGTTGGATCAGATCATTGGCCAGTAGAATTAATGTGGAGTGGGTTAGGTTCCCAGTTTAAAAAATCCTTCAGGTTTGAACAGTTTTGGCTAGAACACCCAAATTTCGATGAAAAGATCAAGACCTAGTGGGAAGAGTTGAGTGAAGATGAGGGCCAGAGCATGCACAAGTTCCAACAGAAGCTGAAAGCGCTGAAAACAAGGATTAAAAATGGAACAGGGAAGAATTTGGAAATATCTTAGCTGATAAGAAGATCATAGAATCTCACCTTCATGAGGTCCAATCTATTGGGATAAATGAAGGATATACCAAAGACCTGCAAATGGAAGAACTTATACTCTGTACAAAACTAAAAGAAAGGGAAACGCAGGAGGAAATTCTACGACGACAAAAATCTAGGAACTAGTGGTTAAGAGGGGGAGAGAAACACCAAATTCTTCCAACGTTCGATCATCCAAAATAGGATGAAAAATAAAATATTCTTCATTAAGAACGCCAAAGGTGAACGGGTGGAAACCGGGGAGGAAATTGAGACCTCCTTAAACCACTATTTTTCTGATATAATGTTTGAGCCAAGGCAGGACATGAGAGAAGACATAGATCAAATTGCTCAGTTTATTCCGTCCCTGGTCACGCATGATCAAAATAATCTCTTTATGAAACCTATAACCCTCCTTGAGGTGGAGGAGGTTGTGTTTCAAATGAAGAAAGGAACTGCCCCAGGCCCAGTGGGTTCATGGTGAATTTTTTCCACCAATTATGGGACCTCATCAAAATGGAAGTTTGGAGGATAGTTGAACACTCTAGGGTATCCAAAAGGACGATGCCAGCTTTCAATGCAACCTTCATCACTCTCATCCCCAAATGTGAAGGTGCTCACTCTCCAGACAAATTCAAACCCATAATGCTATGCAATGTCATCTACAAAATCATAACCAAGGTAATAGCGAACTGACTGAAACCCATCCTTCCCAGAGTAATCTCTCCTAAATAGTCCAGGTTTGTGGAGGGTCGACAAATCAAAGATGGTATCATTTTGGTCGACAAAATGCTCCATTCTATAAAAACTCAAAAAAATTTGGGCATGATGGTGATGTTGGACATAGCCAAATCTTATGATAAGCTCAATTGGCAATTCGTTAAAGGTATACTAGAAGCTTTTGGGTTTATAATGGATTGGATTGATTGGATAATGAGTTTAGTGACTTCAGCCTTCTTTTTCATTCTAGTGAATGGGGTCCCCTCTGGCACTTTTAAACCAACAAGAGGGATTCGATAGGGGATCATTTATCCCCTTTCCTTTTCATTCTCATGATGAAAGGTTTAGGCAGATCTATCGCGGCCTCACGGGACAGTGACGATATTAGAGGGCTCATAATTCATCCCTTGGTGGCCAAACAAACTCACCAACAATTTGTGGATGATACGATACTAATGGGTCACCCTTTAGTCCAAGAAGCCATGAGGTTTAAAAATGTCTGATGGAATTTGGCAAAGCCTCGGGGTTAGAAACTAATAGTCATAAATCACACACTTTCTTCTTCAATACACCTAGGATTACCAGACAGAACATATGTCGGATCTTGGGTTTTCAGGAGAGCTCCCTTCCATCCAAACATCTAGGAACCACTAAGTGAATTCACTTGCAAAAAAAGGCTCCCAGATGGAAGTTCTCGACAATATGAAAAAACGCCTTACGAGTTGGACCTCGAAGACCCTTAATCTGGCCAACAGATTGGTGTTGGTAAAATATGTGCTACAGGCAATGTCGACTCATCTCCTCTCCACTTTGGCTGCCCCAAAAGCGATATTGAAAGAGCTTAGGACTTTGCAAAGGGATTTTCTCTGGAGTGGAAACAACAAAAAAAGGAAGTGGGCTCTGGTGAATCGGGAAGCGGTTTGTACCCTGTAAAAGGATTTTCTTTGGAGTGGAAACAACAAAAAATGGAAGTGGGCTCTGGTGAATCGAGAAGTGGTTTGCACCCCCAAACACCATGGAGGTTTAGAACTTAGAGACCCTGAAAAGGAAAGTCTAATAAGTGGTGCCAAGCTATGGTGGAGATGAATGACCCATGAAAAGGAACCATGGGCGAAGGTTTGGCATACCAAACATGCAGAGGTATGGGATAGAAAAGAGCTCATTCATTTCTTGGAAGATACCTCGAGTTCTCATATTTGGTGAACTGCATGGGTGGGGAGGAGTTTGGTCCATGACCACAGCTTTTGGGAAGTCAGGAATGACTAGACAACCCGGGTTTGAGAATACTCATGGCAACAATTACCCCCGTTTGGGCACTGCAAGGAGGTGCATTGGACTATGGAAGCATGTATCTCCCAAGGAATTGTCATGGTAACATATATATGGAAAATTCAGATAGATGATCAAAAATTCACAATGTGGGCTAATAAGGAATGGTGGGAACGCTTCGTCCCAGGGGTGGAGGTGAAAATACTAGAGAAAACCTTGGATAGCATACGGATAACAAATCACCCAAGAAGCGATAAGATCCGATGGGGCTATAACCAAAAAGGATCATTCACAAAGAAGGAAGCATACAACATTTTGATTGAGGCTGATATCCAACCTACAGACAAAAAATGGGGAAATCTGTGGAAGAAGAAATTGGGGCCCAAGATCATTGTTTTAAGTTTGCTAGTTATGAGAAACATAATATTAAAAAGCAGAAATATCAAGAAAAGAGGGACGGTGGGTCCTTACCGGTGTTTCCTGTGCGAGTTAGAAGATGAGACCACCAACCATCTCCTGGACGCCTATAAGTTCACCTCTACCATCTGGGACCTCATGGCGGAAATTTTCGTGAAATTTGATCAAGACAACACCCGGATAGGTCGATTATTGAGTGGACCAACAATCCATTCCAAAACCCCATTTTGAACCGTTTATGGGAGATTTCCCCCCACTTTGTGATATCAGAAATATGGAGGGAGTGGAATTTAAGGACCTTCCAAGGGAAAATTGGGCCTATCAACAAAGTCCAATACACTATCACGACTAGAATGAGAGAAAACATAAGGGTAGGAATATGAGAAAATGTGGACTAAGAAGACATTATTATCATGTAAAATTGCATTTCTCCGTCCGAGTAATGACATCCAATATGTCGGCACACAAAATGACAAATAGGATTGAAGTAGCCAAAACACTATAGATGGGCATGATTGTTCATACATGATCTCCTGACCAGCTGAGTATATTTTCATTTGGATATTAGGGTTGCACAGCAACCTGCGTGTCACACGCGAGTATGTGCATTGCAACTCGTGTTTACATTGAACACGTGGGTTTTCTTAAATCAAGGAGCGTGTCATACACGACTTTCCTATACCAATAATCATGTGTACCTTAATTCGATGTTAAAAAATATAAAACACGATTAGTCCAGATCAATTGAGCCCTTAATCATAACTATCTCAATTGTCTCAACCATCATAACCTTCGAAACCTCTCTTTTACCTCATGTATAAACATAGGGCATGGCTAATCAATCATTCTAGAAGAGCAAAGTTATGCTGGTGGTATGCCTTAAGACATCTTGGAGAAGAACTCGGTGTCCTTGGTTTGCAGAAGGAATACTTGTTTCAAAAGTTGGGTTGTAATCTCACCATTCTCTGTTTATCAATAAAGAAAGTTCTTCCAATATTGTGCACTCTTGTATATGTTGATTATTGAATTATCTTATAATTCCATTATGAATGTTTTTTCATTAACCATTGATATATATATATATATATATATATATATATATTTGCAGAAAGAACTTGTTCTTTGCAGGTGATTGGAAAAGCCCTGGAAGCTGTGGAAGCAACTGGAAGAGGAGAAGAAAAGGCTTGGATCAACCGTCATAAACCAGGTTTGTAAAGTTTTCTTCATATTACTATTTCAATTCCTACATAGTTGATTCTCTGCAAGTGTAGCCTAGTAAGTTGGTAACCCCAGAGACCCTAGGTTATAAGGGTTTGTTTTCCTGCACAACAAACATTGAGGAGGAACCACACATCCTGCGGACGTGGGGCCTGTCACGACCCACGTAGCCAGATATCACCAAGAAAAAACCATCCAAAATGATGATCAACGCAGGGAAATGGGAGCCTCCTCCCGAGGGAATTTCAAGCTTAACTTCGATGGTGTGTTGAAGGGTAATCCAAGTTTGGCTGGTTATGGGTACATAGTGCGAGATAACATAGGAAACATGAAGGGATTCAGTTTTGGTTTCATTGGATGGGAAACCAACAACGCGACCGATATAGAAGGCCTTTTGCATGGTATTGAAATGCTTAAAGAAAACCACTCAACGCGAGTACTCAGAGAAAGGGATTCCCGGGTAGTTATTCAAATGGCTACTAAGCCCCAAAATGGTACTCATCGCACCAAGGTGGCGCATTTTTGAACACTTGAAGGAAGGGTGGAGAAACTCACGGGGGGCTGGATGAGGGGTTGTATGCCATCTTTAACCATGTTCGACAACAAGGGAATAAGGTGGTGGATAAACTAGCGAACTTGGGTATGGAAACGTGTCGAGATGTCAAAGCAAAGGAGTGGAGTGAAGTGATTGATGTGACAAGCCGAGCCAGTTGTGTGAACTTCACAATCTAGGACATGCAGAATAATCATGACACAAGTCAAGTGAACACCAGGCAGAATCAAAGCTCTAATCAGGGCACATGGATTCTCATATGGGTGGGAGGGAGTCTCGTGTGAAGGGAATCCATGTTTAATTCGCTTCAAACCAACACCAGAATTCCATCTTTTTGAGAAATTGGAAGCATGAGTGATAGAGTAGGAAAATCCGAGTCCCTTCGTGAAATTTGTTTGGCTTGGACTACAGATTGTACCCGCAAAATCATGGTTCATAGGGATGATAGGATGTTTCTAGTAAGGGACATGTTAATTAGAGAGGCGTGGGGTGATTGGAGTTACTACACAAGGCGTCTCTTTTATGTTGTTTCTATAACAAGAGTCTACGAAAAGTGTAGAGTGTGATATCCTTTGAAGTTTCTGTGTAGATGGGGTGACGAATTAATGGAAGTTCGAAAAGGGAAAAGAAAGCGTTCTTTTAACTAGGTGGAGGATTCTAGAAAGGCCTCGTGAGCCCAACATAAGGGTCTGTGGGTGGCTAGGATGTATGAGATCGAGCTTTCGAGTGAAATTCAACAGAGAGTCAATGAATCAGAGAAACAATTGTGGGATGAGTTTGATAGAGATATTCTTTAGGAAGAATGCCAGAAGGTTGAAGAGTGGATCCTTTACCCGAGACATTCTGTAGGCAGGGTTAGTTTGTATGAGAAAACCATGGCCCTATTTTGGGTCATGAAAAATCTTGTCGGACGAGCGACATGGGACAAGGAAGTGGTGGATGAAGCATCCAGATGTATGGACCAATGGTGAGCGACGGTGACCTCAAATATCAATTAGTTGAACATTAAGGTGGACATGCTCATGAAGAGGCTTGGGGTGCTGGTTCCTCCACCTCCTCCTCCTGCGCCTTTCCAGAAACTGACGGATGAGAGATCACGCTAGGGTGGTGTTCCAGATCTTTCATATATCCTACTATGAGTGGGTTAGTGCAACGGCTCCTAAGTACGTTGTAGAACAACATTGGCATGCATGTTTTTTAAGATTGGATGTAAGTTTGCTTTTCGCAGGCACCTTCTTACCATAGTCAAGAAGGCTTTTGTTTAAACTATTAGAAAGTGGGGTTTATTGTTTTCAGAGACTTTCTGTATCTCACTCATATGGAGATGTCTTTTGTAATGGAGGTGTGGGTGATTTTTGGTCAAACTCTCAATGGGAAGAGCTAGGTAGTGGCCGATGTTATGTCTAGACTGAAGGATTCAGACTGTACTTTTATATTATGTTGTTAATATAATAAAAGACTTCTTACTTACACCAGTGCATATCATAAGATTCTTCTCCTCCTCCATAAGCTAACCCTAACTAATTCTTCTATGGCCTAACTTTTCTCCGTTTGGCCGTCCCTTCTATGCGTAGGCTTTCCATCATATACCAAAATGAAATCCATGCTTTCAATTTCAAATCCTAACAATCTTCCTAATTTCTAGCAACTAATTCCTAAAGATGAGTTCAATCCTATCTTCTTGATAACCATGAACTAAGCCACATCGAATTCTGCCACCTAGTGCAGATTCGGTTACAATAATTAGATTTTTAACTAATGAATTTGACACCTCATTACTCTATAATCTTCTACTCTTACTTTGAAAACTCTAATATTTACAATATTGTTGCAATGAATCCACACCCTTAAGCAATATCAAGACGATTAAATCTAATTAACATTTAAACTTTTCATTGTAAGCAGATGCTCCTGCATCATAAAACAACTCGCTTTTCACTAAACAATCCTTCATGTGTTCACAAGGATATTGATGATGCACATATGATAGTGGTTTTGGAGCTTTTATTCTATGTTGAATGCTACCAAGACCATATTCTATAAAATAAGGCCTTGAATGCAAAGCATGATAATCATAGTGTAAAGAAGTGATGTCCCCTCCCCACCCAAAAAAACCAATGAGCATATAACCATCCAACTGCGTGATGAACCAGAATTTAAAATTATGTAGTCCAATCGTCAGAGATCAACCTTCGAAATCCCTTCAATGCCTCTAGAGACTCCACAATACCTAGACGAGATGGTTATTACCAACAAGTCTTGCGGAATTTCGTTAGGATTTTCATTGATGTAATGACAGTTTTCGATAGGTGAGAAACGAGCATATGATCTGCGGTGGAGGCAAGATTGCTTCTATGTTTCGAGTATTGTTTGTTTTCTCTAATTTTGGTGATCACTGGAGCTGAAATCCATGGCACAACTAGGGTGCGACATTTTTGGCTTCTACGTTCACATCTTGCCCAAGGATTCGGACACAAAACTCTCATGGGAGCAGTTGGTGGTTTACATAGGCATGCACAATGAGAGCAGTTAGTGGTTTACATAGGCATGCACAAAGCTCTCGTGGGAGCAGTTGGTGGCTTACATAGGCATGCACAACAACAGCGTGGACCAACTGTTATATGGAAGGACATACAATAAACCGCCGTTGGATTGGCCTCGTAGATGAAGATCCCGGTCAGGCCAGATCACCGTTTTCTTATTCTATGATTTATAGATTGAAATTCAGTCCATGCCCTATCGAAGATTATGACAGCTTGATGAGAGTTTTTGGTTTCGGTGTCTATTAAATCATAACAATTTTCGGTCAAAAATGTTTTATTGTATAGGTTATGTTTCAGTTTTTACATTTTAAAAATGCAAATTATTAAGTCAAATCCAGCTATCCAGCATTCAAAATCCAACAGAAACATCAAGAAAACAACTTATTTTTAGATTGCAGCATATATTTATCTAGATATATCCAAATCTATCTATTTCTATCGATAAAATTTTACCTAATAAATATTAAATATTGAAAAAGTTCAAAACCAAAAGTACACATTCATTAATTACAACATTTATTTTATTCACTAGTTTTGGAAATTTTCTGCTAGCTCCAATTCAAAAACGTTTTGTACAAAGTAAACTTATTTTAAACATTTGTCAGAATCAAAATTCAATAGAGCATTTAGTCAATCCCAAGACAATAGTCTCTTGCAGCCCGTAAGCATTTGATATATGGTCACAACGGATCTAGCATACCTGGTTATGCGCATCTCAGTCAATGGACGAGAATGCCCAGAACTTCCAGTGAGAGTTAATGTAAAACAAAATGAAAATATTCTTATTAAAACCTCTGTTTGGATACCAAGAGAAATATCTAATTTGAATGTGGCTTGAAAGTAATAGTTGTTACCCTCTCTTGTATTATAAACATAATAACAAACTAAAGGACAAAATTGCTAAATCTACAATGTTAAATCATGATACTTCTGACTACATCAAATGAAGTTCTTATGGAAAATCGTGCAGTGAATAATGAAGTTCTACCATTAATCTTATGGAAAATCGCTCACTGAATAAGCTTGTGGAAGTAGAAATTCAACTTCTTCGATCAACCTTGATTGCATGCACAGAGATAGAACATGTCTTTAGCGTTCATTCAGAAACATGTATTTCAATTCAAAAAGAATTCTGAAGATTAAACGTGCCACGATTTTTATACAGTGATTCTGTCTTCTCACATTAATAATTAATTAAAAACATTTCAATGGTTCCTCCAAAATACAATGCTACAGGAAAATAGACGTTCCTATTCAATACGGTCAATGATTCAAGCCATTTGAAGAAATCATAACACAACATTTATATAAAATGTATACGATGGAGTTTCTACCCAATCTGCAACCGAATTAAAGAGAACAACACAGATACTGACCGTCAGTTGGCCCCCTCTGCGCCTTGTAAACAGGGATCTACACTACAACACAAAACACTACTTCTGTTACTGTTATGCAATTGCCACTTTATTACATAGTAAACGAATCACCGAAATAACAAGTGAAATCGCTTACCTTAAGTTGCGTTTAACCTGCGCAGGTATAACAATCATTATTCTGTTATAATATTGTTTTGCTTTACGTCCAACTAAAATACATATTGAGAGGTCAAAAGAAACGTTCTACTAGATAAAACTTGAGCCAGTCTCAACACAATCATCGTTCAATAGAATCACAGAGTCGAAAGGCCTCTCGTTGGTGAAACTTTATGGTCGTGAATTTATGCGGTAAGAATAATATATTGGTGCCGATGGAGGTGGGGGTGGCTGGAACATAGCATAATGACCTGGTGTAAGCCCTTGGGCACATTAGTCCAGATGTCCAGAAAAAGCCGAAAAAGCACGACCAGGCGCTGTGATGTATTCATCATGGCAACAACAAATCTTTTTTCAAGACGATGCAACACAACAGCTATTTGAAAGTTGGATCTCGTGAACAAAAGCTTCAAAAATTATTTTCTTCTCAGCATTCAAAAATTCCTGGCATATTTTCTACACTGATTCAAAAATCAAAAATTATTTTACTCTCAGCATTCAAAAATTCCTTGCATATATTATATGCTGATTCAAAAATCAAAACCATCTAAGACTTATCAGCATAGACAGAGACCACCAGCAACATTTATGTTTTTTCCATCACAGTACAAAAAAATCCGGCAGACAACCCCACTAAAACACAAAAATCAACACAGTCGTCGAACTGACACACAAAGTTGGCCCTCAAAATATCACATCCCAAAGCTTCTTTAAAAAAAACCTCCCCAACATGAAGGCTCACTACGCAATTTGAATGCAAAACCACATAAACACTCATAACAGATTATTCCAATAATGCCATTAAAAAGCAGACACTAGATAAACCAAAATTTGACCGTAATTCATTTCATTTTACCAGTCTCAAAAACAGCACAAACAGCCCCACTACAACGACTATTCCAATTTCCCAGTCTCAAAAACAGCACAGACACCTCCACCACAACAAGAATATGACGTGACATGACTGACCTTAACTTGCAAAACAACCTTGCCCAACAGAGTGAGACAAAAACAAATTAAATAAAAAAAAGACACTCTATAGTAGAGACGGTCGAGAACACAAGCAAAAACCTTTACCCTTTACATCATGCAGCGGACACTTCATAGTTACTCCAAACATGAAGTTACACACATGAAGTTACACAAGTACAAGAAACACCTGTCATAACAACTTTCCACACTTGTACTTCCTCTCAAGACTAGCCCCATGAAGACTACTTTATGGGGCACGAAGAATCTAATGAGTTAGCCATATTATGCATCCTTGCAAAACCTTGTATTGCAGACTACTTTATGCAACACGAAGAATCTAATGAGTTAGCTATATTATGCATCCTTGCAAAACCTTGTACTTCCTCTCAAGACTAGCCCCATGAAGACTACTTTACGCAACACGAAGAATCTAATGAGTTAGCCATATTATGCATCCTTGCAAAACCTTGTATCAAACATTACACAATTGCATTCATGTAAGTTTGCCCCTGACAATCTCTTTTTCCACCGAGTCCGTAAGGCTTTCTACATGGCAATCACAGTTTTTAATCTCCATGTGTATTTAATGAAATGGCTTATTTATAGAGAAAAAACCATTGACAAACTAGGCTGCATGCCAACAACATGTCGAGGACTCTCTAATTCATGACAAAGGAATGCGAGTAGCTGACGATGTGCAAGTGGTGGCGGTGGCGGTGGTGGTGGTTTAGTTTGACCACTAAGGCAGCTGAATGGCATTGGCAGCAATCCACACATTAAAAAACTCTACCAACTTATGTTGCTTAGTCGAATCCTTTCACTGCATTAAACTCCATTAATTTTCCTTTAGCCTAGATACAAGGAACCAACATTAATGTTACTAGTGTGAATATGACGAGGAATTTTCTCATAAATGCCAGATGATGTTAGCACACCGCCTGGTGCTGAGCACCATTCCACGAGGCTGACATTACAACATACCATCCAATCACAGTTAAAAAAAATATTATAAAAAAATTCAATTAAATAAACCATTTTAAGGCTTAAGTTTAACTTTAACTCCGATAAAAAAATCAATCTTTTACACAAATTAATTCACCATCGGGATTTATATATATCCCCTTGTCCGAGACATAATTAATCAATTGGAAAAAAAACTACCAATCCAGCGCTTCATATCACTATCAATAGCAATGCTATAACGTTGATTTGAAACGGGACACGTACAATTTTGGGCAACACTCAAATGATTATCAAGGAGCAATCATATCTATTTTGAATGTTCAATGTTGTAGACAATTTAGAACAAAATAAACTAACCAAAATTTATATTGTTTTACATTTGAACCTGATTTCGTGCAATTTTAAGACGAACGATGCCTTCTGCAATATAATTGATGTTTTTGTGACATTAATTACCAACACATTCATACCGGAATAGCGCAGCCTTGACGGAAGATCTGACTGACTATCCATTATAACACTGGATTTTAATTTTAATTTGAAAAGAACAAAACAGTTAGGAAAAATGTTACACTGCACTTCTTAGAAGCAGTAATTCCATGCAAAATTTTAGATGAAGCATGCACTTCTTAGAAGCAGTAATTCGATTCAAAATTTTAGATAAAGCATATCTAATGGATGGTAGAACATTTCTCAACTCGTCCACATTATCCATGCAAAATCCTTGAGGTCTAATAAAACTTTCCTGCTCCATCCAAAGTGGCATTCATTCTGTTTTCACTTTGAGGATTATCGTAAGTCCTTGGGGGCCTTGGTCTTGCATAATCTGCAAATATAACCCAGCCATCCAGAAACTGCACAAGAAGAAAATCATATTAATTTTCTTGATATAACCTCATGTTGCTATTCAATAGCTTTAAGGAATATGAATCAATAGGGCAGGCACAAACATCACCTTGCCATCCATCCCTTCTTTACCCTTATCAGCCTCTTCCTGAGTAGCATATCTTACAAAAGCAAATCCTTTTGATACCCCGTTCATCCTATCAGTTACAACCCTAGCTGAAGTGCCCAATAGTTAGAAGACAGTATAAATTTCCTATTTAAATTGCATCTACTGTAGAAGCACATCAGCTAAAAAGATATCTGCAGAAGTTCATAATGTCCTTCCAAAACAGGTATACCTTCTACGACTCTACCAAATTTTGAAAATGCCTCTCTCAAGCCCTCGTCAGTTGTGCGTTTCGACAGCCCTGCAATTTATTGCATTTAACGTCAATGATTCACTAGTCAGTAAGGAAAACATCCAAAGCTACTCCCTTCATACTCGGAGAAGGGCCTCTTTTAAATAAGATTTTTCCCCTATGAACAAAAATTCTGGTAACAAATTAAACTGCATAGATTTCATTCAATAAATCCCATCAGAAAACAATCGAGAATAAGAACTTCCCTCAGAAAGTACAAGAGATAGCACAGAGAAAACAGAGATATTTAGGTAGCTAACCTATCTTTGAATGGCTGATAAAGATAAATCAGGTTATATTTGTCCTGGTTGATCCCATATTGCTTAAAATTTAGCCCACAAGAATGTGGCCTATCACTAAGCAGTGAAACATGGAGAACTGGGCTCAAAACCCTTAGTGGGTGTGGCTATCTGTCTTCTTAAATATAAGAATTATTCTAAAAAATTGTCCAAATTTTAATTAAAATGGTAAATATTCAATTTAAATAATTTACTTTAAATACTAGTGTTGTATTTAGAGAACCCTGAAAGTATATTCACCATCTCATATACTCTTTTAAGTGGTAATCTCACATGTTACAAGATAACAAAAGAATTTTGAGTCAATTGGGTATAGCTTGAGTGGTTGGAAGGAATGATTGTTATTTTCTAACCTAGGTTCAATTCTCGCAACTGATATGTTGAGCT
This sequence comes from Pseudotsuga menziesii, assembly GCA_001517045.1. Taxonomy (NCBI): domain Eukaryota; kingdom Viridiplantae; phylum Streptophyta; class Pinopsida; order Pinales; family Pinaceae; genus Pseudotsuga; species Pseudotsuga menziesii. The sequence goes on along the minus strand of LPNX010056620.1, from coordinate 723,006 downwards.
CTTTATAAGTACATTGTTGGAACATGTTGAGCTCTTTATAAGTATATTGTTTTAACAACCTTGAACTCTATGTTGAAAAAGCCTCAAGCTTATGTGGAATCTGGTTTACATTGGTTACCAGCCTCATCCTCAGACTGGGGGAAGTACTTGGTGGGTTTCCTTGGGATATGGGTTTTAGAGGAAAATTTTGTAATAAGCTAATTTATCCTTTAAGACACAAAAAAACTAAATACAAACTCCTCAATTAAAGCAATGATAATGTTTCATTCAGAAAATCAGAGAGCAATTATGACCTGCATCTTCTGCTCTTCAATTGAATCAAAGCTAGAAAGAGAGAAATCTCAACAAAACTGACAAGAACATCAGTGTGTACACTTACATAGGCCCAAATTAACTTTGTTTTGCTTTGAAAGTGACCTTGCAATGCATGAACAAACAAATTGCAGAGCCTATAACCAAAGAGACTGAAAACCAGAACTCAACCATCGGCCAAGTGATAGGTGTCAGTGATGACAAGCCACTATTGGGTGGATGAACCATGACCCAATAAAAGAAGATAGTCACACATCAAAAAAGGGGGCTAGAAATAACGGTTTAAAATTCAAATTGAAAGTAGAGCCTTTGATTTTAAGCCACTATTAACCAACTTGATAGAAGCTGTAGCGGATGTTGGACGACATTCCGAAATAAGTAGTCAAAACCCCAAATTATGCAACATGCCATCAACGAGTTACATTTAACTCAATACCTTTGCCAAAATCAATTCTAACAAACATTGAGAGTTCGTTGTATTCTCGAAATTTCTCCATCCCTTCCTATAACAGATATAGTAAAAATAAAATCCCCTGCAATGCATCCTAATTGCTCCAATCTAATAATAAAATAACAAAAAATGCCCAATTTGTAGAGACATAGCTTCTACCAAACTTGTACAAGAGATTAAGAAACGTTACTGGTAACCATCATACTTTAAGCAAGAAAACAACGATGATCACCCGATTAGAAAGCACTTGATTATACATCCGGTAGTTTTGACCGGGAGAGATATATTCGTTAGTGCCTTATAAGTTCTAACACTTGAAATAACCTTTCCACGGTCCAAACCCTTATAATAAAATTGAAAAAGGATATCATCATCCTCCAGAGATTTGAGATTTGTCATTCTTAGAAACATATTTAACTCTAGAAGAGTAAAAGGGACGTCAAACAAATATGCATTGCCAACATTTCACCCCGTACAGGACTTTTCCCTGATACCAAGCCATTCTATGAAATCAATCTCCCATCTAGAAAACTAAATTAAATTTTACTAATTTTGTAATGGAGATTCCCGCAGTTTGACATAGTTTTAAGAAAAATTTGAACTTGCACATTTCAAGTGAGTGAAGCGTTCATTAAAATACATTGCTTCGAAATTTCATGCAGTAAATCCAAAACTCTTAGAGAGTGTACTGTTCACCATCATAAATTACACAAAAAGGATGATTATTCTACTTATAAATCATTTTCACAATACAACCACTAGTTCTGGCCGTGAGATAAAGCCATTCAGGCATTTGAACAGACTTTGAAATAACGTTCAATGACTCCCAACAGTTTTTATTAATTTCAACAAGGAGCTCCTCCAGATATCTCATTCTTAAAACCATTTTTAACTCGAGAAGAGTCAAAGGAACCTCAAACAGACATGCATCAACAACACTCACCTTACATTGGACTTTTGCATGATACTGGTCCATTCTAATGAAGTCGATCCATAGAGTGTTGCAAATATTGCAGAAGTATAGCCAACATCACAACATATCACAACTTTTCCAAGCTAGCGATGATATCCCCATCAAAAATCACAATTTTTATCCTGGTTATAATATAAGGATATATTCGAAGAAATAGTGCTTTTTCCTGAAGTATTGCAAGTTAATACAAAATATCACCACCCCTATGCATAGGCCCTATAAAATAAAAAATCCGACTTTTTCTAACTCACTGTGAAAACAAGTTGAAGGGGCTTGAAATAACAGGAGGTAGCCGCCGTTTTGGATCAAGCTAACAAGTGGAAATAGAGTGTTAAAATGCCATTAACCGTTTCCATATTTGCAGGTATGTGTATCAACTTATAAGTTATACCTGGTTTTTGCTTTTTTTAGAACTTTGATAGGCTTTGCAATGCCCATTAGTTTTACCTCTTCTTGCCAATTGTCCAATTTTTCAAAAAGGAGATCAACCTTTTATTTAGATCTGATTATTTGCAGCATTTGTGTTTTGATTTCCATTTTCCTTTTTGTCGTCAGTTTAATGATTTAATCATTGCCATACAAAAATGCCAAAAACGCTTTGACCAATTGAGTATCATGAGCTCATTGAGCCTAATAATTGACAAAAGTTGAATTGGAAGTTGGGTGGGAAAGGAAATGATGAAGGGAATCAACTAATTGATATATCACATTGTACAAATTCCTTGGAATTTGTCCAAATTAAAACCCAAAAATCATTCATATGGTTAACCAATCACTTCTAGAAATTAGTAAAAGGAAAGATGAGAGGGAAGCTTTGAGACTTGAGATTGAAAAGAGAGGAGTTACAAGATACACAACAAGGGGAAATGAAAGCTTCTCCTTAGCAAATTCACCTTCTTTGTTCCGAGAACCACAACTAGCACACAACCTTCTATTAAGGTAAAATAATGGTAGACAAGTTTGTGGGTAGGATGTTTTATATGGAGTGGCATTCCTTTCAACACCACCAAGAACAATCCATTCTACCAATCTACGTTTGATGTTGTTACTGTTGTTGGCTTGGGGTACAAGGCCCCTAGCTATTACAAGTTGAGAGGGCCTATCATTCAAAGCAAAAAGCTCACATATTGGAGGAGCTTAAGGAATCGAGCTTGATTGCACTCACATATTGCAGGAGCTTAAGGAATCGTGGAAGTCACTTAATGCACCATGGTGTCAAACAATTGGACCATGGGAAAGGCAAGACTCTTAATTTCTTAGTTAATTGTCCTAGGGGTCAATATTTATTAAATCTATCAATGCACCTATACATTTTAAAGATGCAATATTATTATGTGGGTTGTGGCAAAGGCGAAATATTTTAAGCTATGTATGCATCAATGCGGCCATTGTGATATGTGTGCATGGAAAAGCCAACCCAATAGTCTTAGTCAACTCTTTTACTAGAAGGGTTAGATCAAGATCAAATTTTATTGAAATTTGGCAATCATTTCAATGTATTTTGCCATTTTGCAATGCATGTAAGTGTGCTGTGGAAACCATCAATTTTGTTGTATAGTAAATAAATTGATGGTCAAATACACACATAGTAGGAATGTCTAAAAAGTATGTAGATATGCAAACATTTAGTACACACCTACTCATAAATGGTGAAATGAAGTGTATCTCAAGCCTTCAAAGTGTTTTGTCCTAAAAGGCTAATTGGTCCTAGCTGAATGAAAATTCATGAACAAGGTCTTGGCATAGGGGTCAACCTTGATTTGAAAGCCTCAATTTGGATATTGAGTAGTTCACACAAATCCAATGCAATTAAATGGGGACAGTAATAGTCATAAAAATAGAACTAAACCCTCAACAAGGGAGATGCCAGTATATTTTAGTAAGTTTGCATTTAAGAAGCTATCAAAAAGAAAACAACCAAATGCAGTGAGGACCAAGGAAGCATGCAAGCATGTCTCTAAGCAATGCTGGCAATGGAGTAACAAGGAATACTATCACTTCGATTGGAAACTTACAAACAAACAAATTCATAACAACATTTGCCTCGCTATTGTTGTTAATGTGAGATTATTACAACGTCTGCATGTTTGCTTTCTTTTTGGCATATGGAATGTATCCATATTAGCATAGAATAAAATCCTCCTACAAAGAATATACCACTGTCATTTGTAAGGTCACATTTAAGACGGCTTCAGAAAGGCAACAATCACAAACAATGAACCTACAATGCAAACACACACCGTGACACCTCTAGGTGACATAGATCAAGAGAAGGAGACTTCTATCACATCAATCCAAGGACCTAAACCACACGTTTCACAGCTGCTATCATTGTGAGATTATCACACTCCCTTTTTGTATTTTTTGTTTGACCTTTTACCAGATAGAAGAAACCATGCAAGATGCCAATAACTATTATTTAAAACCCTAGGTACGGGTTATGGTTTATTGAACCAAATGCTTATACAAATGAAAATTTAATTGTTCACAAGCTTGCACACCCAGCAACATGGTGTAACCATTGCGAAAAACTATCATTCACACGAAATAAAGGACAGTATCAAACTAAAGAAATATTCAATTCAAGATGATCAACGACCAGAATAAATGTATAACTTCTATCTGAAGTTACATCTTTCGTGAGCATAACCAGATTGCTGACAGTCTCTCAAAAACTGCTCTCCCCTTAGACTCTGGTTATGGGATTTTCAAAGAAGTCATGAATGATATCTCTATTGATCATGGTAATTTTCGATTATTCTAGATGTGTTGTGCTCTTTTACTTTAAGCACACATTATTTCTTGTTTGATTTGGGATCAGTATCTTTCTGTAGAACTGATCAGTAAACTGTATGCTCACGATCCATGCTGTTTTTTGATCCCTTCTGGGAAATGGTCAATATCTGACCTGTTTATACAGGAGTGATGATAAAGCCTGCAAAATAATCAGGCTTGTGTTTTGCTAACCATGTTTTGATGATAGGGAACCGCCTCAGTAGAGAGGATCACCTCATTGACTGAGCATACATGAGAAATTATCTCTTGATCAACTGTAAAAGATGATCTTTGATTCAATAGAATAACAATATCTGGTATTTTTTCTACTGAAAAAACAAAAAACTTCTATCTGAAGTCATTGTCTAAAAAACACTTTCTACTTGCCTTCTATACTCGAAACTAAGTCGCCTCATTGCGCAATGTCTGTAAATTAACGAGGAACCATATCGCCGCACACGACTGAAGCTTTCTCTAACTCTTTATAGACTCAGAAAACGATACAAATAATGCAAAAGGTGAATAAAAGTATCACTTATGAAAGCTTTCCACGATTGCTAGCGACCAAGATCCAACGTTTTCAGTGGCATCAAGATTTAGGGTTTATATTATATCTGCGAGTAAATTAACGTCATGGGAATCGAAAACGTGACAAATCGAAAGGCACAGAAACAACTATGCCTATCCCATTTCAACATACTAGAAAAATAAAAAGGTAAACATATGAGCCGATATTCCCCACTTTCTGACTGTATCAGGGTTTATATCATGTGTGAAAGATAAGATATTTTCGGGGGAATCGAAACCACGACCATGCACAAACCCCAACCTTAAGCAAAAATTACACTAAAAACACACTTCAAAGTCCATATTTTTAAGGAAAGGCAAACGCCTTACCGCTAACAAAGAGCTTCGGAGATGGATCCGCCGGTTCCGTAGACATTCCTCGGACTGCGAAGCTATTCAAAGCTGGTGACAGGGAAGCCATAAAAGGATCCTTTGCAAGAAGAAATCTGCCTAATGTGGTGCTGCCAAAAACGCGCCTCAAAGCCATTTCGACAAAGATCTAGTGAAGGCACCCTCGAATTTCTCAGCTTCTCAGTGCTCAACTTGGCCACGAATACGATGGTAAGCTCCTCCAGACAATACCTGTAAAGATTAGGCTATACCGTGGACATAAGTGTCCTTTGGCCTAAAGCTGAAGCAGAAATGCCTGAACAAACCTCTAGAAGAAGAGGATGCTTAGCAGAAAATGTCCGAAAACAATGCCTATATTTAAAGGATTGTTTGGGTTCCGGGGTGGGGTTTTAGCTAAAATTTATAGTAATCATAAACCCTAAATATCTTCACATGATCCTCATTCATGAGTTGTTGTGAATGGGTTAGGGAACTCGTGTGCTCAATTTCTAAAATGATCGGTCAAGTTTATGGGCTTTGTGAATGAAAGTTGGGGTTTTAACTTAGGAGTCAACCGTGGGGTTTGATGGTTGTCTCGGTAGAAGTCCAAATTCGAATCTTTCTAAGTGGGGGAAGCATATTTCGTTCTTAAAATGTCTCGTGTGACTTTGCTGGTGACTATACTTCCATTGATTATGTAAAGTCCAACAATTAGGTTGGTCCTCGCCTGTGAGGTGTCTTTCTGATGGTGCAGTTAACAAAGCTTGTTGGGTGGAGTGGAAGTGTTCTACCCCGTTTAAAAAGGATGAAAAATAAAGTAGGTAGAAGTTCAAGAGTCGTCAATTGATGTTAAGCGATCTATTTCAGTAGTCTCAAATGCACCTTTCAATTCATGTGAGCATCCTTTGATGTTGGGGATATAGGGAGTGTTAAGTGAACTTTATTTTTCATTATTGTATATCTGACGTGGGACGCCATGTACATATGGCCGTGGGGATGGATCTCAGATGGGAACGGCCCCATCCAACCACCCCAACCACTCGCTCTACTTGGGTTCCCAACACCCTCGCACTTCAAGGCACCCAAGGGTTCTATGCAAAGCACACTCGAAACGCCCATCAAGTGTTAAGTGGACTTATTAGAAACGGGATAGCAAGTTATGTTGAATTAACTTTGGAGAAAACTCGATGGTTAAGTAATTGACTTTTCTTAAAATTCTTGATAGTGGGCGCAATTTTGAACGTGATGATTAATTGTATGTGATTTATTTCATTAGTTTCGTCATAGTCTAGTCACACTATGAATTGGCCATTTTTTGGCCACTTAAAATAACTAGAAGAGGAACTTGTGTTTTTGGCCTAAAATCTAACAAGAATCTTTTTGAAATGAGGGAACGTTAAATGTCAAATTTTTTTTTAACCATTGGAACAGTGAATTCCCAAGGGTGTTTCCAAATGCCCGCAAGCTAGATACACCAGTAACTTGTGACTAAGCAGGGGCCAAGACGTCCCGAAGCCCACCAAGGTGAGCCTCTATCCCAGGGGTCACCTACCCTTCGAGCCTAGTCACAGCGGGCCAATGAGCAACCGTACCGCCTGTCAGTTTTGAACATGTAACATCCATGGAGATAGCATATACTCTTAACCATTAAACTCACTCTGGTGCTCTTTAAATATCAAATATTAACATTACACAATTTTATTGCATTGTATTGTGAAGTTGTAAATAACCCATATTTATCAATCTTATTTATAATCTTGTATTATTTATTATTTTATTTTGGCATACGTTATGATATAATATGCAATACTTAGTTGTTTATAACCTATAAGATTGTACCTTTAAAACTATATTGATGGTTCCTAAACTAATTATTTTGGAATTTTGTGAAGTGCTACATGCAAAGAAGGTGTTTTTCATTTTATATGGAATTTAAAAAAAACGACTTTTAATCTTTAGAAAAAAAAAGAGTATTTCAAGATGGTGGATTTCTTTTTTTTATGGAAAACGATAATAAAAATGGTACTCAAATTCAGATAATAGCAAAATATAAGAATATAAAATACTTGGTTTTGTTATCTCGAAAAAAAAACCATTAAATAATGAAAAATAACGAAAAAAACCATTAAATAATGAAAAATAATAAAGTATTAAATAAATCACGATTATGAGTTTGTTTTTAATTTGTTTTATGTTATACATAATAATAAAAATATATATAAGTTTTAGATATAAAGTTTTATTTATAAATCTTAGATTTTGTTTCCAACAAAGTATCAAGGTTGCACAAGAAGCATAAGTAAGGCAATGTGACTCCAAAGTCAATGGGACTCTAAAATACTAGCGAAAGATGATCTTTCAAGTTCGAAAATAGTTTTCCAAATCAACTTAATTCTCCAATACCAAGAACCAAATTTTGATTTAAGCATCTAGATTGTATTAAGTTAATAGGGGAATTTTGATTCAGTCACATGTACACATTGTTGATCTTGAAAATGAGTCTCTCGAGATTAACAAACTCAATCTCCCGTGATGCTAAACGAAAAGGGGCGAGAATGCTACATATGGCGCTTAAAGCCTCCTTAAGATGTGCATTAAATTCTTAGTAAGTCAACTTCTTTCAAGAATCAAGAATTCTTGCCTTATTTTGTTGTTATATATTTTTTGCATTTCCATTTTGGGTATGACGTACAAAAAAAAATAAAGGAACTATTAACTGAAATAAAATTGATAAATTGAAGTGCAGAAAATGAAACTAACTAAATATAAGAAATTATTATGGCTCAGGGTACTAAGCTCGTAGGAACCATAATTCTATTTGGGCTTTACAGGATGAAGAGGGGAACTGGATTGAGGAGGACAAAAGTCTGATGGATTTGGGTATCCGACATTTTATTGAGATCTTTAAAGATGACCTTCAAACCAATATTGTCGACCAGCTTAGGGTCATTAACCTTTTTCCTTCCTTTGTCTCTGTGGAGGAGTCTGCATCTTTTACTTCAAACATCTCAATGGAGGAGATTGAGGGGGCCTTGAAGTCTTTTAAAAAGGACAGAAGCCCAGGTCCTGATGGATGGCCTATTGAGTTTTTTCTCCACTTCCTTGACCTCCTAGGAAGTGATTTACTAGCTGTTGTCGAATCCTCTAGAATCTCGGGTATGGTTGAAGCCTCTCTGAACTCCACCTTTATCACTCTTATTTCAAAAAGGAAAAGCCCCTCACCTTTGTTGACTTCAAGCCTATCTCGCTCTACAACCTAGTATATAAACTTATTTCAAAGATTGTTGCTCTTAGGTTAAAGCCCTTTCTAGATAAGAATATCTCTCAGGAGCAATTTGGTTTCCTAAAAAACCGACAAATTATTGAGCCATTTGGTATCACTCAAGAAGCACTCCACACTCTGAAAACTAAAAATAGGAAAGCCCTGGTCTTAAAATTGTATTTGGTGAAAGCTTTTGACCGAATCAATTGGTCTTATCTCTGTCTTATTTAGCTCTAGATCGGTATTCCTCTGAGTGGTGTCAATTGGATTATGGGATGTCTGACTTCTGTCAATTTTTCCATTTTGATCAATGGCTCTCCCTCCCGCTTCTTCACAGCTTCCAGAGGGATTAGGCAGGGTTGCCCTTTATCCCCACTTTTATTCATCCTGGTGATCGAAGGGCTCAGTTTATTGATAAAGGATGTTAAGACAAAGGGAAGGATTTGAGGTATCCAGATCTCGGCAAACATGACCCTTACCCACCTTCTTTTTGTTGATGATGTTATACTGTTCGGGTTGGACACCTTTGACGAATGGAGGGCTTTTGATGTTTTATTGGATACCTTCTGTGCAGCTTCTGGTATGTGTATTAGCCTTGAAAAATCTGGCTTCCTTTTCAGCGATCTAGAGCTTAAGGTTCAAAGAAGTATTCAATGCCTTTTACCTTATAAAATGGAGCCCATCTCGAATGGTTTCAAATATCTTGGTTACTTTAGAAAACCACTGGGATATTTGGTAAAAGACTGGTGGTGGCTAATAAGGAATTTTGAAAAAAGAATCATGCATTGGGCTCACAAACTTCTTTCTCTTAGCGGAAGACCGGTTCTCATTCGTGTTGTTCTCACTAGCCTGTTGGTTTATTGGTTTGCACTTGCTCCTGTGCCTAAATCCATCCTAAAAAAGTTAAGACAATGATTTTTTACTTTCTGTGGGGCTCCTCAAGTACCTACAAACACTATAATCTTGTGGATTGGAAGCTACTCTCCAAACCATTCGAGCTCGGCGGATGGGGTATCGAAAACCTAGAATGGTTCAGCATTTCTCTGCACTTGAAAAGCCTTTGGCTAGTTCTTATGGGCTCGAGTATTTGGCACAAGGTGATCGCAGCAAAATATCTTAAAAATCAAACTATGGAGTTTTGGCTCAAATCAAAAAATTTCCTAGTGAGAGGGACCTCACTCTTCTGGAATGGGTTCTTAAATACCCTATCTTGGCTGGGTAGCAATTTGGGCTAGCACGTTGGAAATGGCATGAATATTCATATTGGCTCTGATCCCATTATCGGCTCATCTATTCATACTATTTTTCCTCATGATTTGATAGAATATCTTGTTGATTATGGTTTAATGCACTTCACGATGCTCGAAATTTCACTGATGGAGCTCAGTCACACTGGCTACTTGTTGAGGATATGGAGCTGGGTGGAAATTGGGCTACGTGTTGGAATGATTTTATTGTTGGTCTTGAATCTGGTGGCATCAAACTCAAACATGAGCCGGACAAACTTCTTTGGTCTCATAACAAAAAGGATGGTATGGTCACGGCAGCTCTGGGTTATGAACTGATCTCTTGCACATTTTTGGATCCTCCCAGGGATAGACTTCAATCTTTGATTTGGCATGGAATTTTTCCTCTAAAATTCAAATGTTTTTTCTAGCTTGTACTAAATAATCGTATCCTGACCTGGGATAACCTTGCTAATCGGGGATGGATTGGTCCTAGCAGATGTGTGTTGTGTCTTAGTTTTGATGGTCCATTGACCACATTTTTGGTGACTTCCCTTTCACCTCCTCGGTCTGGACAATTGTCTGTAGGTTCTATCACTATGAAGACCCCCATGAGGTGGGCACAGTCTCAGAACAATTCAAATTCTGGTGCTCACATTACCCTGAACACGCTAAGTGCAGATATCTCTTGATTCTCACCTACTTGTGCATTTGAAAGACACACAACAAGAGCATTTTCGAGGACTTATAGGCTATTATCAATGATGTGTTTTATCATGTTGGATATCTAATGAGTCTCTTTCATGTACCTGCTAAAAAGGAAAAAATTAGAATTTTTGGAGTTGGGCCTGATATGGTTTTCCCTTGTGGTTTCTTCGACAAGGCTGCTACTGATTCTCGGGGGGAGCTGGAGTAAATATTGCTATCAGTAGTACACATTCTCTTTCTTTCAAGCTGGGTTGTGGACCCTCTACAAATACTAGAGTAGAGCTTCTAGCTTTCTGGACTCTACTCCTGGTGGCACAAAAATTGGGCCTCCCCTACTTACACATTTATGGTGACTCCTCAGTCATTATAAACTGGGCAAATAACAGAGCTTCTCTATCCTCAATAGAGTTGACTCACTGGTGTGACAATATCAGGACTCTCATGGATGGGTTTGTTTGGCTGGACATTTGCCATATTTACTGGGAGCACAATCAGAGTGCAGATGGTTTATCCAAGGATTCCCTTGTTTTGACCCCTGGGATCCTCATTTTTTTTGAAATTATGGATGGTTCTGTTTGTGAGATTGGGGAATATCAGCTCTTTTAGAGTGTAGGTGCGGGAGATTGACTCCATTTTTGGCACCTAGAGACTTTGTCTCTCTGATCTTTTCATGTTTAAAGGGGTGTACACTCCTTGGATAAACTATCTGGGTTCTTATTGTCCTCCTGGTTTAGATTGGCTGGTATGTCTTTGCCTTTTTCAGTCTCTAGGTACACCTCTGTTTTTTTATGGTTTTGAGGCATATGGATGTGCACTTCAGCCTTGACTCTTGCATATCTGTGCATGTGTAACACCTTCAAGTTCTTGCTGAGTAATGTCTGGTTTTTAGCTCTGTAATTCCTAGTTTGGGGATGCTCACTATAATGGCCTTTGATTCATTAATATGAATATCAAGACCAGGATTTTTTCAACTGAAAAAAAAAATTATAGCTAAAAGCATCCAAATAAACAAGATGATGAAAGATAGAAATGTTTTTTTGATATGTTATGTTTTTTTTATTATACTTTAAAACCATGAAACAAAATACAATGTATACAAAGTTGCAGCGACAAAAAGAAAAATAACCTAGATAAACTAACTGTAAATATTCCAATAAAGAAAAGAAAAATGTGTTTGAATGCGTAAGAGATAAAGTTGTAAGGACATTGGAGAATGCAAGAGCCCAACAATGATACTTGATTAAATTAAATTGACTCCACAAAATATTTTTATTTGACAAGTTTTATAAATCTCTATGAAGATTTGGATTAGGAATGACTCAAAGTGTTATCGACGTTTTCATGACTGTACAAAGAATAATCAAGTAAATGGAGAAACAAAGTGACACAATTTGGGTTGAGTAATACAAATAAATATGTTGCATCAAGTCCTTTGTTTGCATCAGATGTCATTGATTGGCACCAGCTATTGATGTGGAACTTCTAAACCAATAGATATAGACAGATAAACCAATACCTCTTAGATACAAGCAAAATGTGTTTTTACTTCATCACCTTCTATCACTTTGTGAAACTTTTGTTGTTATCAGCAAATATCTCACAACAAAAAAAATTGTGAAATGGAAATGAAAACCAACAAAAAATCAACTCTTAAGCTCTTAGCATACCTTTTTCCTATCTTTGATTGTGGCCCTCTTTCTAGCATCTACCCCTTTCTTTTATGCTTCCAATAGGTAATTATTGGTCGCAACCACCCCTTTTTTAATTGATTATTAATAAACAAGTCTCAGGGAGGACTATTATTATTGAAAAATAGTACTTTATTTCGTTTGGGAAAGGTAAAAGTAACAACAGTAAATGAGTTGAGTAGAAGTATGAAGTGAAAAAGAGAAAGGGGGTAGGGGTGTCCCAGCATATATCATCGATGATAGCCATCAAGGGGGATGAATCCTGAGGCTCAAACAACACCTTATGTCTCTCGTATATCTCGATCTTCAAACAAGGGAAATAAATAAACCAATACTTTCAATCATATCATAAATAATGACGAGACTTTCTTCATCATGCACACAACCAACGAGCATAAATAATTTCCATATGTATCTATAATAACCAATCACACCCGTGCACGTGCACACACACACACATTAAACATGTTACATTACTATGTGAGTATCTTTATGTATCAATCAAAATATAGCATGCATTAAACAAATGCAATATATTAATTTCCAAGTCATCAAAATATGATACTAGGTTAAGTGAAATCATTCAAACCACAACATAGAATAGTAGTTAACCACAATAGTATCAACAAGAAAAAAAATTGGACGCATATTTAGGTAAGTGATGTCGCCCCTAGTGATGTTTTTAATTTAATAACCTTCTCTTTTGGGTGGGTAGAGGCAAGAGGGATTTCATGCTATTTTCCAATATCTAGATAAATAACAATATGCTTCCCTTTATTTTCAATGGGTTGTTTTGTCACGTCCCCTCCCATCCACCAGAGATAGAACGCGACCATTTCTGCTACCTAATTGATGCAAGAGCATCCAGCTCGAAGTTTATTGAATTATGTATGTAATTTGATGGTTTCCTGACAATCTATGAAGAACTATCTCAAAGGAGATCAAACGACGGAGAAAGATCGCGATGAAAATCGACAGTCACAATTTGTTCCGCATCTAGAAATAGATCAACTGCTGAAAATCAACCCGCAAGAATCAACGATGTGGAAAGCTTGAGTTTTTGGAATCAGGGAAATATGGAAATTACGATCCCGCATTTTGCATCTCGCATGCGGGATAGACCGTTACGAATATAATTGGTTGTGGAAATAGATATTGTGAAGCCGCATCCCACATCTTGCAAGTTGCGGAAAGGAGAGCTGCAGAAGGAGATCTATGGGGAATCGAATTTACTGAAGGACGTTTTCGCATCCCGCAAGTTGCATAAAGGAGAGTTGCGGAAGGAATATTTCTGTCAGGAAATTCAACCTGTTAGCAGAAGTCTTGGACGCATTTGGTCATTCAGGCCATCACCAATCCAGGCAATCTAAGCCCCAACATAATTTAAAAATGCATTGAAAGAAAAAATACACATATGCATACAATTTCAATTATACAGCGGAAGCAATTCATCCATTCAACACATTAAACATGTTCATCATATTTCATCAAGAAAATGCAAATGCAGAGATTAACACGTAGATACTTATCTTTGAAAGAAGCTTGTCCCGCAACCAACTATGTTGCTGCAACATTCCACCCAACCATAGGCCAGTGTGCTCATCAATATCTCAACAACACTACCACCCCCGAGCTGGGCATGATTCCCACAAGGAATAAGGGAACACTAGCAGACTCACACATAGCCAAGGATACAACAAAAACTCAGGCAAACCAACACTCATAGAATCAGGTCATATCATACACAGTTAAGCCAACACACAGATGGGTTTCATAGATTGTATAGCCAAGCCAATAAACAATTGGGTTTCACAGTCTACTACTAAGGCAATAAGCCAATAACTTAAGGGTTCCTTGGACTTACTCGGCCAAGCCAACTCTCACATCAAAACTCAAGCAAACCAACCTACAGTTGGGTTTCTCGGAATGCTAAGGTAACATGCTACACAGCCATCACTTTGTAACAAAGAGAAAATTGGGTCTCATACCCATCTATGGTTTAGGATAACACTATAATCCCACACCCAAGGTTCAACAAGGGAAAGTACTTGCAGAAAATGCATAGCTACGCACTGCTAGCTCAGGATGTTGTAACACAACAAATAAGGTTTCACACACGCTGTCACACAGAGAAAGACAAGGTTTATGTGCATATCACAATGTCATGCAAACACACACTACAGAACCATACTTTTGCCACTCTAGACAGTGAATAACACAGACTCATGCTACACCATAGTGAACCTGCTCCTGAATGAATCGTGGATGCTTAATACGTGAGTGAATAATGAACAACCACAAACATAGAACAGGACTCCCTCCAGCCTGCTCTACCAAGTTCCAATAGCACGAATGAACCCAACGTTCAGCACGACTCAGGGATGAGGGAACGGGCACACATTCCCACACAAGTTTACTTGCTGCAGAAGCAAGAACACGACCTCCTAGGCTGCAGACCTGCAGACTTGCAGGCTTGCTCAGTCAAGCCATCAGACTGCCATGCCTTGCTCTGCTCAAGGCATTAACTGCCTCAACCAACTTTTGGAAGAAATTAATGATTGAGGACAGAGGACAAAAGGTAGCTGAGGATTCATGGGTTTCCCCCATCGACATCTGGTCTCACCCTATTGGCTCAGGAGTTTGGCTAACTCCCCTTCCCTATTCCTTGTGAGATCATGCCCCCATCTCTTTCACATTGCAGTACATAGCTAGTTGTGTTATTCTATTAATTGCATAATTACATGATATTCACAAATATAAATATTTTGCTTGGCTTAGCACCATAAACCATAGGCATCAACCTTGATCACCTATACACAAAACATCAATCAATGGCAGGGCCTTGGCCTTGAGCTCCTTGCCATGATTCCATACAATATTTACATCATGTACAATCAAAATACCATGGGTTCAAAACCATGGTGTTACATTCCCCTCCCCCTTCAATAGCATTGTCCTCAGTGCTTTACAAAAATTTAACAATTGCTACACTAGCACTGCCCTCAGTGCTCTACAAAATTGAACAAAAAATGGATGTGCTAGTCGCATGGCATCCTCCAGCTCCCACATAGCCTCTTCAAGACTACAATGCTTCCTCTGCACCTTTATCTGTCCAATGGCATGATCTGGAACTTTTCCAAGTCCTTGCTTGCATGCATTAAAACACACCACTAGATCTTTTTCTAGTCTTGGAGAATCCTTCTCCTCAGCTTGGAACATTTCCAATGTCTTTGGCAACCAATAATACCTATGCTCAAGCCCCAAGCAATGAGTCAATTCCCATGTTAGTATTCACAAGATTTTCCAAAATCGTAGATGAATCACATGCACATGTATATTGACATAAAATCAACAAAAGGTTGTCAAGTGAACCAAATACTCATCCGCATAAGTATCTTCTTTTGGTTCCATAAGTATCCGACTTGGCTTTATACAACCATGACACTCACAACCCTGCCCCACCCCACACCTGGGTTTGCATTAAAGGGTAGAAAATTTCTGCAAGACTCGGATCACTTGAAAATACCTCTCAATTAAGGCCTGACAACTTTGTTCTTGAGCCCAACACCTCTTCGGGTGCTTCAATAGCAATTATGTTCAAGAGCCTGCACCTCCTCTAGGTGCTTACCAAGCTCAGGTGCTTCCTTTCCGAACACCACAACAGATTAATTCACATGTCAGATTCATTCCTAGAGGATGCAATCTATAACAAGATTTTCAAAATCATGGCAGCTTCATATGCTCATTTATATTTAAGAAAATCAATAACAAGAAAAGTTTGGTAAGTAAACCAAATACTTATCTGTATAACATCTCTCAACCGAGATCTGGTCAACCCCGCTTTAGAGCCTAACACCTCCTTGGGTGTTCAATGGCAGCTCTAGTTTATGGACCTATCACCTATCCTAGTGCTCACCAATGCTAAGGCGCTTCCTTTCCAGGCACCACAACATAATATATTAATTCACATGTCAGATTCGTTTCCCACAGGATTTATTTCTTACAATATTTCTGAAATCTTAGCTGAATCATTATGTACATGAGTAATCACAAAAAATCAACCAGGATTTGTCAAGTAATCCAATACTTATATGTATAGCATCTCTCAACCGATATCCGATCAACCCCGCTTAAGAGCCTAACACCTTGTTGGGTGCTCAATAACAGCTCTAGCTTAAGGGACCAACACCTCCTCCAAGTGATTACCAATGCTCAGGCACTTCCTTTCCAGACATCATAATACCTAGGGATTATTCTCTTCATGGAGCCCCCACTCTCATGACAGACCCCTTACGGTGTGAATGTGTGCGGAAAGAAGTCTAACCGGATGTCTTACACCCTAGGCGTCCCCAGTGATGCATATCGGTGACTAGCTGGCAAGGAAGAGAACTATGTACCCAAGTACATCCTTCCAAAGGAGCCATGTACTCCTTGTACATGTTTTCATCGTCTCACCTGCGTTACATATAGACATGCAGTTTACATCAGATGTCATTATAAAATTTCAATCATAGGTTTCCAAACCTATTTCAAAGACATCCCTCCGAGAAGATTTGTACACCTCGTACATCCTTCCAAGGAGCCATGTACATCCAATACATATTTTCATCATCTCACCTGCATTACATACAAACATGCAGTTTATATGAGATGTCATCATAAAAATAATTGCAATCATAGGTTTTCAAACCTATTCCAAGCACATTCCTCCAAGAAGCTATGTATCCTAGAACATCCATCCAGGGAACCATGTACACCCAGTACATCCTTCCGAGGAGTTATGTGTCCCAAACACATCCTTTCGAGAAGCTATGTACTCCAAGGGTGTACTTTCACCATCTCACCTACATTACATACAAGTATGCAGTTTACATGAGATGTCATCATAAAATTTTAATCATAGATTCTCAAATCTATTTCATGCATACATGATTTCCCAAATATCAAACGATCAATAACATTGATATTCAAAAATAAAAAATTGAGTTCACAATTCTGCCTTCTTGTAGAAAATCAGATTTTTGCAACCATGAGGTCGCCCTCATACTGTTTGGTTTTTTGCAAGTGGGAGTACTCATTCCCTACTTACACATGCTGCCCAAAACCTGGACATCCACGTACAACATGTCATCCTGACACAATTTTTTTTTAATCAACCAAACAATCACAGTTACTCAACAGGAAACTTTAGTCATCAAGCAATGCAAGACAAGCATATCCATGGTTAGCATGATTCAAAACCATCACAGGAGATCACCGCCTCCCATAATCAATAGAAAAACTTGCAATCTGAAGTTTCAAAACCTATTCTTAATCATGAGATACTTCTCATGGCGCATGGCATATTCCTGCCTTGGGTTTCATTGGCATAACCATACTGATCTGCTCAGGGCATTCTACCTGCAGTATTCAAGAAGTCCTCATATGTAGGACCACACACACGAGGGCCACTTCCTCATGGAACTACAAGTTCACATGCAAGCTTCCTCAACCTATACATAGGCTTCACTTTACCTGCAGAACTTCTTTAGTGAGCTTCCTGCAATACCCTACAAGTCCCACAAAATATCTTATATCTATTAACTTTCTTGGAGCAGGCCAACTCATCATGGCCTCAGTCTTTTCAGGGTCTCCAGATATTCCTTTATCTAAGATAAGGTGACCCAAATAATGAATTCTATCTTCATAGAAGTCATAGTCGCTCAACTTTGCATACAACTAATGCTCCCTGAGCAATTGTAATGTCAATCTCAGATGCTTTTCCTCATTCTTAGAATAAACAAGAATGTAATCAAGGAAAACAAGAAATTTTTTGTCCAAATACCTTGTTCTGAAGGCTGTCTTATGAATATCTTCATCCTTGATTCTCACCTGATGGTAACCAGACCTCAACTCAATCTTGGAAAATACCTTTGCTCCTCTCATTTGATCAAAGAGGTCATCAATTCTAGAAAAAAGATATTTGTTCCCCTCGGTGACTTTGCTCAACTGTCTGTAATCAATAAACAACCATACTGTATCATCTTTCTTTTTCATAATTAGGAATGGTGCTCCCCAAGGAGACATATTTTTCTTGACATACCACTTTCCCAACAACTCTTGCAGGTGCACCTTCAACTCTATCATTTCTGGTGTACTCACCCTATAGGGTGTCTTGGACACTGGTGCTTTACCTGGCACAAGTTCAATTGTAAAATTGATGTCACTCTTTGGAGGAAGCCCTGGAATTTCATCAGGAAGAACATTCCTGAATTTATGCAACACATGAAAGTCCTCCAATCTAGGAGTATCATACTCTGTTGCCTCCAGAATATGAGTTGCATTCACTCTGCAACCTTTCCCATAGAACTTCTTCAACTGCATTGCTGAAGACTTCCTTCCAGAGATCACTTTTGGAATGCCTTTCGCAACCCTTAGGTTGCCTCTTCATCAAAGCACTCAAAAGTCTTGTTGTAACAATCAAGCTTTGCTCTATGTGCTTCCAACCAATCCATTCCAATGGGGATATCATAGGATCCAAGTGGTAGAACAGTCAGATCTGCACCGGTGATCTGCACTGGTGACTAACCCATCCATGACCAATGGACAATTCATTACCGCCTCACTAATCTTCTTCTTAGTTATAGTGGCTAGATGGACTAACCATGATCTTCTATGCTTTGAATTCTTCAAGGTGCACATCTCAACAAGTCCATGAGTGATATAGATGCGAGTCGATCCAGGGTCGACCAAAATAGAAACAGTATGTTCAACAATCTCACCCTCAACTTCCACCACAGTTGAGTTATGACCTGCCTCATGGTCTTCTAACACTGCACAAATTTTAGGAATGATCCCTGCTTCCTAACCCACAGTTTCAGCTTCTTAGGTGCTAGGGACTTGACCCTCATTCCTATTCTCAAGCGGACAATACCTGCGCAGATGGGGTCCTTCACATCCCCAACATTTGAGAGGTTCCTTTGGCTTTTTCCTCATCACTCTAGTCATATCAATCACAACTTGTGATGGCTTCCTTTGCTGCTTCGGGAGGTGAGGAGGGTTGAAACCTTTCTTCCTTGGGTTAAGCTTCTCATTCTTCTTGTGGAAACTTCTCCTACTCCCTTCTACCTCTGTTAACGGATGCCCAGAGTTTATCTGCCTTTGGAGACCTACCAAAATATGTAGCATGGTGGTAGTCATCTAGTTTTTCTCTACCAGAGCCTTGACCAGCCTTTTATTTTCTTCTTTGCAATCCTGCAACTCTGCCCGCAAGCTTCTTATGGTAGCTGTAGCATCTGCGAAACTCTCCTGTTCCTGCTTCTCAACAACTTTAGTTCCATGACCCTAGATATTGTAAGTTGGCCTTACACATCCTTCCCCATGTGGACAAATCCAGTGCAAATGGGGTCCTCCACATCTCTAGCATTGGAGTGGCTTTTTGCTCTCTTGTGGATCTCTTGGATTTTCCCCCATAACATCTTCCCTGTGCCTCATCCATTGCATCATCCATGTTGTTAATCTTCTTGGCGTTGGCCTACTTTGACCCTCTTGGTCGGACCAAGATCAACTTTTCAATTTGCACTATGACTCTGCAAAATGCGTTAACAACAACATTTGTTAGTCAAACTTAGAAATTCAAACAATTACTTACCAATTGCTTCTTGTAGGCATGAACGGACAATGTGCCTTTCATCGGGTTGGCTAAGTTTAGCAATTATGATAATTAGCACTCATTCTTGTTGTAGTTTTCTTTCTGCAATGACGTTCGTCTCAGGGGGACAATGGGGGTCAAGGGGGCACACACACGCTGCCATTTTTCATGCAATTTGGCGCACACACGTGCTGCCATTTTTCATCTTTTAGGCCCCTGCAATCCTTGCTGAATTTCTCTGAACATAGAGGTGGATTTCTCATGGCCCATTTGGGGCCCAAAGCTGCAACATGAGCTCTGATACCACACTGTCACGTCCCCTCCTATCCATGAGAGAGAGAATGCGGCCATTTATGCTACCTAATTGATGCAAGAGCATCCAGATCGAAGATCATTGAATTCTGTATGTAATTTGATGGATTCTCGACGATCTATGAAGAAATATCTCAGAGGAGATCGTATGACGGAGAAATATTACGGCAAAAATTAACGGTCACAATTTGTTCCGCATATGGAAATAGATCAACAGCTGAGAATCAACCTGCAAGAATCAACGGTGTGAAAAGCTTGAGTTTGTGGAATCGGGGAAATATGGAAATTGCGATCAAGCATCCCGCATGTGGAATAGACTGCCGCAGATATAATTAGTTGCGAAAATAGAGATTGTGAAGCCACATCCCACATCCTGCAAGTTGGAGAAAGGAGAGTTGCGAAAGGAGATCTGCAGGGAATAGAATTTATAGAAGGACGTTTCCACATCTTGCAAGTTGCAGACGGAATATTTATGTTAGGAAATTCATCTTGTTAGCATAAGTCTTGAACATATTTGGTCATTCAAGCCATCACCAATCCAGGAAATCTAACCCCCAACGTAATTTAAAAATGCATTGAAAGAAAACATACAAAGATGCATACAATTTCAATTATACAGAGGAAGCAATTCATCCATTCAACACATTAAACATGTTCATCATATTTCATCAAGCAAATGCAAGTGTAGAGAGTAACACATAGATACTTATCTTTGAAAGAAGCTTGTCCCACAACCAGCTGCGTCACTGCAATGTTCCACCCAACCATAGGCCAGTGTGCTCATCAATCTCTCAGCAACATTGCCACCCCCGAGCTAGGCATGATTCCCACAAGGAATAAGGGAAACTAGCAGACTCACAGATGGCCAAGGATACAATAACAACTCAGGGAAACCAACACTCACAGAATCAGGTCATATCATACACAGTCAAGCCAACACACAGTTGGGTTTCACATACTATACAACCAAGCCAATAAACAATTGGGTTTCACAGTCTACTACTAAGGAAACAAGCCAATAACTTAAGGGTTCCTTGGACTTACTCAAACAATCCAACACTCACATCAAAACTCAGGCAAACCAACCTACATTTGGGTTTCTCAGACTGCTAAGGTAACATGCAACACAACCTTCACTCTGTAACATAGAGAAAATTGGGTCTCATACCCCTCTATGGTTCAGGATAACACTATAATCCCACAACCAAGGTTCAACAAGGGAAAGTACTTGCAGAAAACACATAGCAACACTCTGCTAGCTCAGGACGTTGTAACACAAAAAACAGGGTTTCACACACTTTGTCACACAGAGAAAGACAGGGTTTATGCGCATATCACAATGTCATGCAGACACACACTGCGGAACCATACTTCCGCCACTCCAGACAGTGAATAACACAAACTCACGTTGCACCACAGTGAACCCTCTCTTGAATGAATTGTGAATGCACAATACATGAGTGAATAATGAACAACCATGAACAGAGAACATGACTCCCTCCAGTTGGCTCTACCAAGTTCCAATAGTGCGAATGAACCCAACGTTCAACGCGACTAAGGGATGAGGGAATGGACACACATTCTCACACAGGTTTACTTGCTGCAGAAAGAAGAATGCAACCTCCAAGGCTACAGACCTACATGCTTGCTCAGTGAAGTCATCAGACTGCCATGCCTTGCTCTTCTCAAGGCATTAACTGCCTCAACCAACTTCTAGAAGAAATTAATGGTTGAGGACATAGGACAAAAGGTAGCTGAGAATTCATGGGTTTCCCCCGTCAACATCTGGTCTCACCCTATTGGCTCAGGAGTTTGGCTAACTCCCCTTCCCTATTCCTTGTGAGATCATGCCCCCATCTCTTTCACGTTGCAGTACATATCTAGTGGTGGTATTCTATTAATTGCATAATTACATGATATTCACAAATATATATACTGTGCTTGACTTAGCACCATAAACCGTAGGCATCAACCTTGATTACCTATACACAAAACATCAATCAATGGCAGGGCCTTGGCCTTGAGCTCCTTGCCACGATTCCATACAATATTTACATCATGTGCAATCAAAATATCATGGGTTCAAAACCAGGGTGTTACATGTTCGATCATTGGGGGCACATGGTTAGCGTAATTTTCAGGTTGTGTGGTTTAGCTAACAAATGCACCAATGGATTAGGGCACAGGAGCTTGTTGTTCGGGTTCATGTATCCCCCAACCCTTAACTGTTCGATAAGGTGGGTCAAGGTTAACATCCTAACCATCATTAGCTTGCTCAAGGACATTGCCAATGCTAGGATGTGGTTGTAGCAATGACGGGGTTAGCATTAACGACTACTAAATTGCTTTCCCACCTAAGAATAAATGACCAATATCTATGAGTTCATTAAAATCATCAAATCAACATCAAAATGCACAGAGAATCTAATTGTCTTCCTCTTATCTTTCTTCCATGCAACGTTTCGTCTATGCTTATGTTCTCTTCTTGATCCTTTACTAAAGAAACTCATCCAACAACCAAATGATCAACATTACATTCCATTTATTACTGCATGAATTATAAGAAAATTGAACCCGAGCACAACCACAACAGAGCATACACATGATTGAATATCAATTGATCGGTTATACGAGCAAGGGGAAGGACTTAAGACTAATGGGTATATACTGGTTGAGAAAGTATGTCGGCATGCAAAGTCATTTGTAAAGAGTCACATAACCAACTGCATATACAATCTCTTAATGGGTTTTTCCTATATGTTCAACAATTAAATGGAGGTTCAAGAGGGTGAATACATAGGAAAAGGAAAATGCCTAGGTTAAGTGACATGCAACCAAGGCCAAGCCTATTGTGAGAAGGATAAATAATTACTATTTTTGTTTATGCTGCTAAGCAAACAAAAATATCCATATTGAAACAACTGTTTTTGTTGTTGTTTGTTTTTCTTAATGTGTTTGAAGCCAAAGAAATAGGACACCCATATTTTAAACAATTGACTTTTGTTTTTCAACTTGTATTTGTTGTAAAAATACTAGAGGACACCCACCAAGATCCACATGCGAACTGGGGCAAGGTGAAGATGATGTGTGGAGCACACATGAAGAGAGTCTACTAAAAATGTTTATCTCTCACAACCATAGTCACAAAGCACCATTCGTGGGTTGAAGGCTAGATTCTGCATCAATTAGTGTTACAGGGGTGGTGCCTTCTATAGCCTCCTATAACTTATAAAAACTATTAACACAACTTGGGCATGACACTAATATTATTTCAACAGAGGATGGTGAATGAACAAAGGTTTATGTCGACTAACCAACTAAATCAAATCAATATCAATTCCATGCAATGCCAGTTAGAATTCATACCTATAATAATGGAGAAGGGGTATGACAACTATTGTTCTACATTGGACAAGAAAACCTCCAAGACTAACCCCTATTTCCAAGGGTCCCCAATTATGAATGATGCTCAAGCTCACAACATAAGTTGATTTAATGCGGGGGAAAGGCAGTTATAGGATTGAAACTAAGAGAGTTGACACTCACAATAATAGGACAGGTTATAAAAAAGCTCTATAAAGGTCTGGTACAGTGTATCCACTTGGCCTGTGTGCCAAATTTTCCAAAGCAGTTGTACCAATTATGAGGCAGGAGGAGGATCATGTGAGATCTTTGACTATGGCATGAGAACCATATGTGTGGAGGGTGATTACAGATCACATTAGTTATTGCTCAGTACTTGTCATTGTAATAAATGCACTCATTGCATGATCAATATCACCGCTATAATTTATTTACATAACATTGAAACTCATTAATAAGGTAACACGTTACAAATATCGAGCGATAACTCACCTCTTTGTAATGTTGATTTGGTTCATACGATAGTGCATTATAATTGGTCATTGAAACCTTTGTTCAACCTACCACCTATATGTGCCACGACCAAGTGATGTTGCATAAAGAGAAAATGTTTAAATACATAGATGAGTACAATCGCATACCACCTCTAATTCATACCAATTACCATATATAACTTAAACATAAACCACTCATTTTTCATAAACCAGACCTTGAGGCACATAATAGTGAGCCTTCATCATAAAGCCTTAAAAAAAATGCATTTAAATGCATGGTTTCTAGCAACATTTCTTTCAAACACACAACATATAACTCATACCATCAACCATTTGTTCCACATAACCAACTTTAAAACATATTATATGACACTATATTGTGTACCATGGAATTAATACAAGCTTTTACCAGTACATCACATGCATAACAATGTTTGTCATCACCTCAATACTTTATTTATCATGCCATTGGATCTAACCAAGTAGTGTTCTCATGATAACCAACTTACATTCAGAGTTGAGGGCAACTTACATTCAGAATTGAGCACTTAGTGGTATAGCGCATCACCCTTGGAAGTATAACATTTTATAACAAAATACTTAAACAATATAATTAAAATGATGGCAAATTGGGTTGGAAAACTAAAACCAAATAATACAAAACACCTTACCTTGGATCTGAACCTGTTCTTTTTTCAACCGACACAAGATACTCTAACCAGATCCCAATGCAGCTTCTCCTTCATACGTTTTCCACATAATATTTTACTACGTTCCTGCTCTCACCAAGTATGCAGACGGTCTGGACTAATAGTCCAATGTTTCACATAGACTTCTAGGTTTCATTGAGGTCAAATACAACGGCTTTAACACTTCTCCAATTCTCCAAAATGCAGAAGATCTATAACGAAAAAAGTATGGTTTATTTAGCAACTGTTTTCCCACGAGATCTGAAAGGCTATGCAGATCAGACGCAGCAGTTAAATCACTCCTCCCATTTTTCCTAACACAATTTCTATTTAATTAATTGACTCTATGTTTTCTTTACAGGCTGTTCCCACGTTTTCCTCCGCATATGGTTAGACAAATAGTTATAAAAAATATTAATAAATACTAATTTCTTCAAACGCCGACAACACAAAAGGGAAACGAGATGTGTAAACAAAACATCAAGATGAATATGCAGACAGTTCCAAGTTATTTGTCAATGCAGAGACAACACATTCTACAGTATCTTCATGTTTTCCATTGAATTTAATTGCGAAATATGAGGTAAACAGGAATAAGTCGGTTCCATTTACAATTATTCAATCACTATAACAATTTGCAGAAACTCCCACTTAAAATAAATTCCAGGTATCATTAGTGCTCATCAGTTTAAAGAACTTACAGGTGCATTTATGAACATGATCAATTTCTATTTTACAAAGAGGGACACTTACACCAGTGCATATCATAAGATTCTTCTCCTCCTCCATAAGCTAACTCTAACTAATTCTTCTATGGCCTGACTTTTCTCTGTTTAGCAATCCCTTCTCCTACCCATAGGCTTTCCATCATATACCAAAATGAAATCCATGCTTTGAATTTCAAATCCCAACAATCTTCCTAATTTCTGGCAACTAATTCCTAAAGATAGAGTTCGGTCCTATCTTCTTGATAACCATGAACTAAGCCACATCGAATTCTGCCACCTAGTGCAAATTCAGTTACAATAATTACATTTTTAACTAATGAATTTGACACCTCATTACTCTATAATCTTCTACTCTTACTTTGAAAACTCTAATATTTACAATATTATTGCAATGAATCCACACCCTTAAGCAATATCAAGATGATTAGGTCTGATTAACATTTAAACTTTTCATTGTAAGTGGATGCTCCTGCATCATAAAACAACTCGCTTTGCGCTAAACAATCCTTAATCCGTTCACAAGGATATTGGTGATGCACATATGATAGTGGTTTTGGAGCTCTTATTCTATGTTGAATGCTACAAAGACCATATTCTATAAAATATGGCCTTGAATGCAAAGTAAGATAATCACAGTGTAAAGAAGTGATGTCCCCTGCACACCCCCCCCCACCAAAAAAAAAACAATGAGCATATAACCATCCAATTATGTGATGAACCAGAATTTAAAATTATGTAGTCCAATTCTTCGAAATCCCTTCAATGCCTCTAGTGACTCCACAATACCTAGACGAGACCCCTTTCTTTCACTTGTTGTTGTTTTATTTAGGGGTGACAATGTTTGGACAAAGAAGTGAATTGGAGCAAAGTAAATGATCAAAATTTGCAATGCTTTACAAATCATTAGTGTTGAGTTCAAAATCATGTCAAAAGATATCAACTACCATATGCTTAGTGAAAGGATTATTATAATTCTAAAACCAAACTTTACTTTAGTTGTTTGGAGAGGGTTGACTTGTAGCCTAAAGGGTCTATGATGGCATTTTGTATTTTTGCAAAAAATCACTTGTCTTGTTTTTTAGACTAATTGCTCTTCTCAATTAATGTTGAAGAAGAGAAGAAATTATTATGCGTTCAAAATAATCTTAGGCATGTGTAACAAGTATTATTTGTTTATAATTGTCTCAATATGAATAGTTATTGACAACTATGAAAAGAAATGAGTGTTCATACACAAGAGGAATATATGACTTAACAAGAGGGTTGGTGCCATTTCCTTCCCATGTATGACTTAAAATTTTATCACGCCTTCCAAATTTCATGAGTAATAAAAATTCCCTTAATTTTAGTATGAGATGGACTAATGAGTAGGTCTTGGAGGTTAAGTCCCTTCCACCCTTTTTTCCATACAAGGTTCCTAGATTGTTGCCATAATTCCTCAACAATGCTTTCCAAGTCTAGTTCCCTTGCAAAAATTAGATGATCCACTTAGCACAAAGACTTTGTGCTTTAAATCTAAACATAAATGACTCCCAAACTTCCCTAGTGCTTTGGGCATGCAACATGATTCTTAATTGACTCAAGGAAAGCCTCTTCCACCTTCAATATTAGCATAAAAGAAGGAGCTCATAATTGATTCTACTCTACCTTGGCTTGAGATTGAGGGGACCCAACACAAAGAGAAACAAACATGCATGGTACCTTGTAAAATTTTCTCATTCCCCAACCCGATTTCAAGCCACCATTTTTATCATTGTTTAATGCCCAACCCAATTTACTTTCAACTACAAATTAGTTCATTTTTCTCATAAACAATTTGACTGAAACACATGAAGAATTTTACAACTTGAAATGGGCAGTAATAAAACATAGTCAAACACGAAAATTTAGACCCATAATTTTTTGGTCAATTGACCCAGGCAAAACCTCAACTTTCGAGGAAAACCTGTTCTTAAGAGAGAGAGAAATATTTATTTGTTCAGTCAACAGTACAATAGAAAAAAATAATCACAAATTATCTCAACCAGAAGAGAAACTTTCAACCTCGAAATTTGTGTTGCTTCATAAATTAATTCTCAGAATTTCCTACCTGCTAGCCACCTCAAAATTCATGCTACTACAGGACTGTACGGGCATTGTACGGACTACTAGTATGGTCCATTGCCTCGAAATTCGCCCACTGGAACAATAAATTTATGCCTTGAAATTCGTGCCCCCCTACCTCAAAATTTGTGCCATGTCTCTGACTAAAAACCATTGTACGTACATGTACAATATGACTGCAATTAATGCATTAATTGTTTCCTCAAAATTTGAGCCAATGTTGTTGTATGGATTCCTTGGAATTTGTATGAGTTCAAGTTATACAGTTTCCTTGGGAATCATGCCTTCGATCAAGCTGCTCACTTTCTCTCAAATTTGACTTTCTCTCTTTCTCTCTTCTCCAATGCTCATGGAAAATTGAATGAGCCTCTAGTTCCTGCCCTTTCCTTTTTGAAATTAATGAGGAAGTTGAATGGTCATCTAATCCAATGATTTAAATGGATGGATGAGATGAAATGCACATATAATTCTCACCAAAATTAATTTCACTCTCCTCACTTAAATTGATCAAAAGTCACTTTAATCTCTAAAGTGAATTAAAAACTCATCTCAAGTCATTAATTGCAAGGGTCATGTTATTTTCCCCTTTTAATTGACTTAGGTAAAAATCACTAGGGTAACACTTTCCTAGGTTAAAAAATTAACACTCCCTATTACCAAAGAAGGTGTTTTACACTACACCCAACTTGTCTTTGAAATGAATGAACTTTCCTCTTCCAAGAGGCTTCGTCGGGATATCTTACCTTCTCATCAGTGGAAATGTACTACAACTCCACAACTCCTCTCCGGACATAATAATGGATGAAATGGTACCTGATCTCAATATGCTTTGACCTGTCATGAAATACAGGATTCACAGAGAGTTGGATGTAACTTTGACTGTTACAGTAAATCATCGTAGCCTTCATCTCCAGATCAAATAAATCCATCAACAACTTGCAAAGCCACAGTGCCTCGCAATTGGCCTGACTAGCTTCCATGTACTTGGCCTCTGCAAAAATCAAAGTAATAGACTTTTGATTTTGACTGAACAACGACACTCTTGCCAAGCCCAAACTAAAACAACATATGGAAGTGCTCTTCTGGTCTGCTACACTTCCTGCCCAATCTAAATCTGTGAAGCCAATCAAACTAACCCCATCTGATCTTCTATAATCTATACCATAATCCATTGTACCTATAAGGTATCTCCACATATGTTTCACGGCAACCCAATGCACTCTCCTGGGATCCACCATGAACTAATTGAGAGTGTTCAACACAAAACACAAATTTGGCCTAGAGTTGACCAGATACATCAATGAACCTACGAGCTGGCGATATAAGGTAGGATCCACCAACTCTCGCTCAGAAGCATGAAGCTTCTTCCAGATGGTGACCATATGTGTAGACATTGGCCTGCAATCCTCCATCTAAAATCTCCTTAGAATATCTACTGCATACTTTCCCTTCCTCGGGAAAATATGACTAGGCTCTTGCCAAACCTCCAATCCCAAAAAATAATGCATCAACCCAATTTCAGTCATCTCATACTATGAGACAAGATCTCTCTTGCAAACTGCAATAAGTCTCTCCTCACCTATGATAAACAAATCATCCACATCTAACAGAAGAATGAGCGAGTCATCTCTAACCATGATGAAGTAGAGATTTAGATTAGCCTCACTCTTCTGAAAACCCATCGACAGTAAGTAAGATTCTATTTTGGAATACCAAACTCGAGGAGCTTGCTTCAACCCATACAAGGCTTTCTTCAGCCTGCAAACATGAGACTATCTCCCATGAATCTAAAAGTCTTGTGGCTTCTCCACATAAACCTCCTCCTGTATGATTCCACTGAGAAATGCAGTCTTCACATCCATTTGATGGATCTTCCAACCCATTTCTGCAGCAATGGAAATCAATGATCTGATAGAAGTATAACAAGCAATCGGTGCAAAGGTCTCATCATAATCGACTCCCTCTACTTGTGAAAACCCTAGTGCCACAAACCGTGCTTTGTATTTCTGCACACTGACATTTACAGCATGCTTTATCTTGTAAAGCTATCAAGAAGTCACCACTGACTTCCCCTCAGGGCTCAGAACAATCTCCCAAACATCCATCTTCATGATGGAATGGTACTCTTCCATCATGGCATCTCTCCAAACATGATGTTGAGAGTCCTCCTCAAAAGTAGATGGCTTTGAATCACGAAGACTACCAACCAAGGCCATACCCAACCTATCTCGCATCACCATAGTCCTCACTGGTTCCTTGGGTGCTCCAAAATCCTTAGCTTCCCTCAAGGTATCATGAAGCCATTTAGGCTTCCTCTTCCCTGAAGGTTTCTCCCAAACTAGTATGTCATCATCTGAAGAACTCCCAGAAGTAGAAGACCCAGAAACCTGTGTATCAGGAGATGATGCACCAACAACTGGTGAAATCCATGATCCGACGGCTATGTATGGTGAACCTGTGGCCTAAGAACCAAAACCTATTCGAAGTACCTTCTAGCTGAACCAATGAACCTAAAGATCCTATGTCTGTGACCTGTGGCCCAGTAACCTTGGAAACCTGTGAACTTGTACTCTATACTGAAGGTACCTGTGAAGCTTCCCGAGGTGGGGGAACCTGCTCCTTCTCCTACGCTGACTCTCTGGACTTGTTGAAGGCCAGATCCTCCTCAAATATCACTTCCCACCTCACAACAACCTTCCTCAGGGCTGGAAGATAAATGCAGAAGGCCTTTGAAGTCTCATCATACCCCACACAGATGCCTCTCTCTGTAGTGGGCTCAAGCTTTGTCCTCTTCTCAGAAGGGACATGTGAAAAAGTCAGGCAACCAAATATGCGAAAATGAATCACCTTAGGATTCTTTCTTGTGAACATCTCCTTAGGAGTCATGCTCCCCATGGCATGACGAGGACTCATGTTTTGAAGGTAAAAATTATGTACTACATGCCTCGACCCAAAGAAAGAAAGGAAGTGACTGATCATGTAACATGGCTCTTGCTACTCCAACAATAAATTGGTTCTTCTTTTCCGCCAGTCCATTCTGCTCGAGAGTGTATGGTACTGTCAACTGTCTCCATATTCCCTCTTGTATGCAATACTCATTGAACTCCTTGGAGGTATACTCACCCCTGTTATCTGATCTGAGTGCATGAATCCTCCTCCTAGTCTGGTTCTCCACAAGAGCTTTGAACTCTCGGAACCTCGGCAATACTTCCTCATATTTCTTGTTCCTCGAGAAGTAGATCCAGGTCTTCCTAGAATGATCATTAATGAATGTCACATAATACTCAAAACCTCTCAAATAAACAAATGATATAGGACCACACAAATCAGAATGTATCAAATCAAGCACTCCTGCTGACCTGTTATCACTACTCAAAAAAACAATCTTGGTGTACTTTCCCAAAACACACCCTCTGCATACATCATTATGCTCGATGTTGAACTCATGCAATCTTGTAACCATGTCCGTCGACATCCTCAAAGTTGGATGATGTACATGAGGCATCCTCCTATGCCATAACTCACAATGCTCAATGTTGGTGTTATGTGTCAAAGTATGTTGGGGATGATATAAGAGTTTGTGCAATTTCCCACATCTGACTCCAATAGTGTAAGAGGCATATGGTCCTACAGTCTCGGGGAATACATGCACATATCCATATAGGAAAGACACCCCAAGTTCTCTGTCCTCAATCATGGAAACTGATATCAAATTCTTTTTCGGCCCAGGTATAAACAACACGTCCCTCAAAGTCATGGGACTCATGGAATCTCTTTGAAATGTAATGGTCCCATGCCCAACAACTCTGACAACTGTGTCATCCCCCAACACTACCTCCACATCTATACCTGCCTTTGAAAGCTTAGAGAACATCTCTTGAGCATCGTCATGTGGCTCAAAGCTTCGCTGTCAATATACCAAGTGTTGGTGGTGGATGCACTGTAAGAATGGCCAGTCAAAAAATAATTCTCCCTCTCAATCTCAATGTATGTACTGGTGAAGATGGATGCTCTCTCTCTCTCAACATGCCCAATACATAGAGAAAAATATCTCTCAAATCTAGCTGTAAACTCATCAACCTCCGTTGAAGCTGTTGTATGAAGTTGCATCTTCTTCTTCTTCCTTTGTGGGAACTGCCCATCATAGTGCCCAAGCTTCTAACAAGCAAAACACTTTATAGTGATAAAGTACCTCTTCTGTCCACCCTACTGCTTAGCCCCACCCTTCTTGGGGCCCTTATTGAACTTCTTCTTTCCCTTGGTAGTTAAAGCCACATTCTCCTCATCCTCCCTGCTAGTAGAAGAGCTCCCCTGCATAAGGCCTTTCCGGGACTCCTCCTGAACAAAGTCATCCCAAAGTCTGTCCCAACAAGGTGAGTTCTCCCTGGGTACTATAGCCCCCACACAAAAAATCCCAAGGAATTGCAACCCCATTCATAGCTATTCTCACTAGCTCAGAGCCAGAAACAACCTCCCCCACTACTACAAGCTCATCTCTCACATGAGATATCCTAGTAAGGTAGGAAGTCACTCCCTCAGCCTTGGCCATCTTGATGCTCTTCAATTTTTCCATGAACACCATTTTTTTGTTCTCGTTTGAGCTTTGAAACAAGTTGGTCAAAGCATACCACATCTGATATGCATGGGTTTTTATAGAGATGTGTGGGATAACATGATATTTAATTGCATCTAGATTAATCCTTCTAGCTTTTATAACATTCTCATTGAAGGTTGCAAGTGCTTGTGGATCGATGGAAGTAGGAACTATGATAGGGTTTGCTAGTGTATTATGAACCACTTCATCCCATAATTCATTTTCCTCAAATATAAGCACCAATCTAGATTTCCATGGAACAAAATTCCCAACCCCATATAGCCTATCCTCCAACCTAAGTCATGTTTCCATTTCACTGCAAATTCAAGTCCCAACAAGGTGTTTCTCACTGACAAAAGAATTTACTAAGAGTTTGAAATTTTTAGTGTATTAATTCTGCTCTTTCACTAACTTAGCTCTGATACCATGTAAAATTTTCTTATTCTCTAACTCGGGTTCAAGCCACCATTTTCATCATTGTTTAATACCTAACCCAATTTACTTTCATCTGCAAATTAGTTCATTTTTCTCATAAACAATTTGACTGAAACACATGAAGAATTTTACAACTTGAAATGAGTAGTACTAAAACACACTCACACATGAAAATTCAAACTCATAAATTTTTGGTCAATTGACCCAAGCAAAACCCCAACCTCTGGGGAAAACATGTTCTTGAGAGAGAGATAATTCTTTATTTATTTAGTTAATAGTACAACAGAAATAAAAAATTTCATTCACAACTTATCTCAACTAGAAGAGAAAATTTCGGCCTTGAAATTCATGCTGCTTCAGAAATTAATTCTCATAATTTCCTGCTTGCTAACCACCTCAAAATTCATGCTTCTACAAGACTGTACGAATGTTGTACGAACACCATATGGGCTGACAATACGATTTGCTTCCTCAAAATTCGTACCCACTAAAATAGTAAATTTCTTCCTTGAAATTCGTGCCCCGCCTCTAACTAAAAACCAATGCACGAACATGTACAAATGACTGCAATTAATGCATTAATTGCTTCCTCAAAGGTCTTGCCAATCTTGCTGTACAGATTCTTTGGAATTTGTGCCAGTTGAAGCTATATGGTTTCGTTGGAAATCAGGCTTGTGCTCAAGCTGCTCACTTTCTCTCAAATTCAACTTTCTCTCTTTGTCTTTTCTCCAAGGCTATTGGAAAACTAAATGAGAGAGGGTTCCTTCCCTTACCTTTTAGGAATTGATGTGGAAGTTGAATGGTCATCTAATCCAAGGGCCCATAATGATTTAGATGGATGGATGAGATTAAATGCATTTTTAATTCTCACCAAAATTAATTTCACTCTCCTCACTTAAATTTATCAAAAAGTCACTTTAATCTCTAAAGTGAAAGTTAAAAACTCATCTCAAGTCATTAATTGCAAGGGTCGTGTTATTTTCCCCTTTTAAGTGACTTAGGCAAAAATCACTAGGGGAACAATTTCCTAGGTACAAAAATCAACATACCTAATGCTTAAAAATAAGAGATTCAGTTCCACCTACTTCCCTCACTCAATAATTGTAACCATTTGAGATTTTTCCTCAAGATCCTATTGAATAATCAAATGGAGAATAAGACAAACCCCAAAGAGAATTAAATTTATAAAATTCAAATATGAATTTAGTTGTCTCAAAGACAAGGATGAATTTGTAAAGGAATTTCAAAAGTCAAGGAGTGATACCTAGGGGTTAAAATGATTCAGAAGGCCAATAGTCCATATTATTATAAATGGAAACATTTTACTATAGAGAGAAGACCTTACTTGTGTTTCTATTCTTGTTCATGTAGAAACTATTTACTAAAGATAAAAACAATGACATATTTGGTGCTATGTTTATATTTTTTATTGTATTAGCTAGTTTGGGCATCATTTTTTAGTATGCATATTAGAATAGTTTCATTTCATCTGTTATGTCTTAAGAAAAAAAACCTAAACAGTGTATTTTTGGCCACAATCGGTGAAACCTTAATCCATAATTGTTGTTAGGCCAAAATATGGATAGGTTCCCTATACTAAATGATGAATATTCTGTCTCAGACTTTTCATCGAGGAGAACCCCTACTGATTGCTCAAGGCATTTTCATCCTATCAACATAATGAACTTAACGAGCTCTTCATTAAGGGATTGTATATTGGGTGCCAAATGATATGAACCAAATCCTTAATATAACATTATAAATTAGAATACACATAATGCACATCAAATATAACATGGATAACAACTCCAAGATAGATAAGAAAGATGAGTTACCCGATAAATCCCTAAGAACATGAGAACCTCCTCTAAATGGTCCAATACATTCATATATCCAAATCCCATGTTCTCCTCAACATTGACTACATGACCTCTATATATACCTATCAACTCATTGCATGTAATAACCCAAAAATTCATAAAAATTTAAATTTTTTCATGTAACATAAAATGTTCAAGGATGTCACTGCCTAAGAACCAATAAGTGCTAGCGGTTACTCAAACAATAGTATTTAGAATTGAGCATTGCAATTCCTTAGTTCTATATAATTTATCTGTTTATCTTTGAAGTACTATGTTACGGATGTTAAATTCAACGGTTTATGTTTTAAAAAGGACAGGAAAGAAAACTACATCTAAACCTGATACTAAGTGTGTTTTTATTGTCTTCTGACAAGTAGGAAAGACCTTAGTTGAGATTGGGGCTTACTTAGCTTACAGCTAATGCAGTGAAGTGATGCTTCTTTTATAGGTTCTATACAGGTAAGTAGTTTTGTTATCAGTAATTCCAGATCGAGAATATCACTCAACTAACATAGGATAAAATGCTAGTTAAATTGTTTGTTTTGCAGCTTGACCCTGTAAGAGGTATTGTTGATATTTTTATTGATCGAATCCTGCATAAATGTTTGTAAAACACTATTGTAATAGAACGTGTTTAGTTCAGTTATGCTTACTGCCACAGTACTTGTTCCATTACTTTGCTTTTTGTGTTTTCAGTTATAGACTTGTATTTAATTTTTGATGGTGCATCTTATGGACAGATCTACTTCTGCCATTAAGAGCAGAGTAACCTAAGAAGTCTTTAAACTAATGTAAATACTTTTACTCAGGATTTTAAGCCTTGACTGGTGATGTAAAAGGCCGTAGGCAGAGACTATGTCTATTTAGTTTTGTTTTTGATATTAAAAGAATTTTTACAGCTTAAAGTTGAATTAATAGTATCTATATTTGGTTAATATTTATATATTGTTTTTATGTTAGCTATTTTTATTTTTATTTACCTTTCGATGGTTTAGTGTTAAGTAGATTATTAATTAATTTTGTTTTCTCTTCAAAAGAATTATGATTTGAGAATCTTTTGACAATGGAATGCTTTGATAGTAACATATTATTGATTTGGAAATGATTTCTGGAAATAAAATAGAGAAACGAACTTGATTGAATAAATTTACCTCTTTTCTGTACTTTTGGAAAATATTGTTAGGTTTTGATATTTATAAATTGTGAATTTACTTTATTATGAAATGATTAGTTCTTTTACAAACCCTAAATCCTTTTTATATATTTATAGAGTTAGTTTTAATTTTCCTGTTTAACCCTAATTTGCATTTTCACTTAGGTGTATTAATAGGGTAACTGTTTAACCTTATAAACTGTCTTTGTTAAGTTAACTAAATCTTAATAGTTTTCCTATTTCTATATTATCTATTTATGTTAATATATTAGATTTTATAGTATAGAATTTTTTTTTTGGTTTTACTGTGTAAAATATTACACATACTACTGTGTAATATCCAGGCTTCTTCCTCTATCTCTATTTAATTTATTTAAGTAATTTAAATAAATAAAAGTACAAAAGAAAACCTATAAACAATTTATACATAAATCCTATAGAATATAACCATTTCATCTGCATACATACTTTATTCGAATCCATTATTTGAAAGTAAATTATCCTGCTGTACTAGAGTACGACCTTGCAAAAGGTGTGGAAAAATACAATTTAGGCATTTCTTTTATATCTATCAATTAACTTAGAATTTCTCTACTTATTTACCCTAATCTAGCTAGTTCAAAACTTACTAACTTTCACAACATATGCATTTCTTCTAACTATCCCTAACATAAATAAAAACAGAAATATACTACATCATTGATAAATCTTAAACTTTTCAGATACAATAAATAATTAAATGACTGTACTAAGCAAGTAAAACCTGGAAGTATAGATGAGGTGACAATAGCTTAAGGAACCTGTTCCTCCCAAACAACTCCTGGAGAAGAGCTGGACTGCAATTCTCAGGATCCTCGAGCTTGTCTCCTGGTCCATCTGGTAGAAGTACCGAGTGAGAGATGTAGTCTAGGAATCCTATGCAACCCCACTGAGTGATCAACAATAGCTCAGTTCTGCTTGCAGTAGTATGAACTCAGCTTAGAATAACTGCACTAGTTCAGGTCTTCAGCACTTATCCACTCAAACTTACTTCAACTAGTCCCCACCATCGAATTCTCTTGTACACTTTATTCACTCAGAATGATCACAAATCCAGAATGAGCAGCCTCAGCTGTCTTCAATGGGAAGTTTTATTAGCATGCCTAGGTATTTTGGGTTAGTTTTTACTTAATGAATGAGCCACCTGCTCTTGTTCCACTTTCTTGGGGAACCTTGACCACAAAAATAGGGAAGTTGCCACCTGCAACAACTAGAATTCGTTTGAGGATGCTACCACATGTCAATCTGCTCTCAACCCAACCTCCTCCATCAAGTGACCAGTAAAACACTCATTTAATAGCTTCCCTAAGCTGTTGTCTCATCTTTCATTTATTTATTAATAAAATATTTTGAAATTACATTAAATTATCCTTGACCCCACTTGGTCATTAATTACAAACTTTAACATAAAATATAACATAATGTTTCATAAAAGTGTTTTGCAAATTGGGGCATGTGACATACAAACCCCCTTAATTTATAACATCGCCCTTGATGTTATTTATTCTTCGTCCTCAGAATTGCCCTGAAACAAAATTGGATATGCATCCCGCATATGACTTTCCAATTCCTAGGTGGCTTCTTATGGACTAAGGTGCTTCCATTGCACCTTCACCTGACCAATGGTGCGATTCCGAAGCAAGATCTCCCTCCTTTCGAGGATACAATACGGTTCCACCAGAAAATCTCCTTTGGGCTCCACCTGCACATCATTCCAAGTAATAACATGACTAGCCATTAGAGGAAATTTGGGGTCTAAAATGGGCCTTATAAGAAAACGTGCCAAAATAAGTTTTTGTGAGTTGGAATTCAAGAACCAATAGAATTTCAATAAAATAAGTCAACCATAATGGTTGAATTGAGATATTTGTCATTAAAAAAGACTACTTTTTTTGTTCGTATTTTCGACATATCTCATTGTGTTTTTACTCAAATTTCGATCGGGAGAGCTCTTTGGATGCGGAATTTGATTCTGCATCCAACGAGTACCCATACTGCATACTTTTGACGGACCTCACTACCCCAAAAACAAGAAATACCTGAAAAAATGTGATGATGATGTCATCATCACATTTTTTCAGGTATTTCTTGTTTTTGGGGTAGCGGGGTCCATCAAAAGTATGCAGTGTGGGTACTCGTTGGATGTGGAATCAAATTATGCATCCAACAAGCTCTCCCGATCGAAATTTGACTAAAAACACAGGGAGATATGTCGAAAATACAAACACAAAAAGTAGTTTTTTTCTTTCTTCCTCCAAAATTAATCAATATTATTTTATTATTTTAACTATTATTTTATTATTTTAACTATTATTTTATTATTTTCCTTAGGAGGCCCATTTTTGACCCCAAAATTCCTCTAATGCATCATGTACATATTTTCTTAACACAGAAATATGAAAAACATTATGAACCTTTAAGTTTGGCGGTAAAGCTAACTGATATGCTACCTGCCCTATTTTGGACAATATTTCAAAAGGTCCGCAATATCGGGGTGCTAACTTAGCACAACTTCCTAATCTCAGAGAACTCTTTTTAGGTCTCACCTTAATAAAGACATGTTCACTTACCTGGA
The DNA here is from genome assembly GCA_001517045.1 of Pseudotsuga menziesii. NCBI lineage: Eukaryota > Viridiplantae > Streptophyta > Pinopsida > Pinales > Pinaceae > Pseudotsuga > Pseudotsuga menziesii. The sequence goes on along the minus strand of LPNX010056620.1, from coordinate 684,737 downwards.
ACTCCTTTTGAGTTCGTCTAAGATTTGCTTGACTTTTCTGTCGATCTTGCATAACTTTCAAGTTACCTTGCACTTGTTTTACAATTAACTCCATATCTTTTAATAATTCAGGTTCTAATACTAGCCTGTCAACTGGATTACTCCATGAGATGGGGGTATTGCACTTCTTGCCATACAAAATTTCAAAAGGACTATATCTTGCTGAGGCTTGGTAGTGATTATTGTAAGCAAACTCTACCAAGTGTAAATAATCTTCCCATTTACCAGGCTGTACTTTTACATACATTCTGAGCAGATCTTCTAATACCTGATTTACTCTCTTAGTTTGTCCATCTTTCTAAGGATGGAAATTTAATGTAGTATTTATTCCTTAAAAAAAAAACTTCCAAAAGTTACCTGTAAACTTAGGATCTCTGTATGAAATTATTACTTTCGGGATTCCATGTAAATGAAAAATTTGTTTTAGGAATATATCAGCAATATTCGAAGCTTTATAAGTAGTTTTTACAGGTATAAAATGAGCTGCCTTGCTTAACTTATCCACAACTACCATTATTGAATCATTCAAATTTTGATTTCTAGGTAGTCCTATAATAAAATCAAGGTTGATTATCTCCCACTTCCAACTAGGAATAGGTAATGGCTGAAGTAACCCAGCTGGATGCTGGTGTTCAGTCTTTATTTGCTGACATTCAAAGCACCTAGCAATGTATTCTGCCAATTCATTTTTCAGGTTTGGCCAGAAATAATCATTTCTTAGCATGGTTATAGTTTTATGATAACCAGGATGTCCTGAATAAGGAGTCTTATGAATTTCGTTTAAAATCAACAACTTAATATTAGGTACATTAGGTACATATAGTCTATCTTTATATAATAATAATCCTTTTTCATATAAACTATACCCTGTACTTAAACTTTCAATTAAATTCTCTCTTACCTTGGCTTGCGATTTCCGAAAATTTTCATCTAGTCTTATTCCTTCATCTAGCTGTTCTTCTAAATCTGTTTTACAGGTGCTGATTGCTGCTACAAAACTTAGTTTTGCATTCCTGCTTAAAGCATCAACAACCTTATTTTCTTTTCCCTTAATATGTTGGATTTCAAAATCATACTCGCTAAGGAAAGCTAGCCACCTAGCTTGCCTAGCGTTTAAGTTAGGTTGATCCAACAAATATTTTAACCCTTTATTATCTGTCATTAATATAAACTTTCTTCCGATTAAATGATGACGCCACATTTTTAAGGCATGTATGACAACAGCCAGTTCTAAGTCACAGGTCGCATAATTTTTCTCATGACTCTTCAGCTTCCTAGACTCATAAGCAATGACGTGTCCTTCCTGAGTTAAAAATCCACCTAAACCGTCATTGCATGCGTCCGTACATACTATAAAATCTTTATTAGGGTTAGTAATTCTTAAAATTGGTGCGGTGGTTAATAATGTTTTTCACTTTTTAAAACTATCTTCACACTTTTGACTTCACTAGAATTTCTTCCCTTTCTTTTGTAAAGGAGTTATGGGATTTGCAATTCTTGAAAACCCTTCGATAAATCTTCGATAATAGCCAGTAATCCCCATGAATGATTGTACGCTAGTTACGTCTTTTGGGATTGGCCATTCTTCGATTGCCTTTTTCTTTTCGGGATCAACATAAATTCTTTCTTTAGTCAAACAGTTTCTCCATGTAGCTAATCAAACAGATCATCTATGCGGGGTAACGGATATCTGTTTTTGATATTCATTTTAATTAGTTGACGATAATCTATACATAATCGTAGGGTTCCGTCCTTCTTCTTAACAAAAATAACAGGTGCTCCCCAGGGAGACACGCTGGGTCTGATATAATTTTTATCAATAAGTTCTTTTAATTGTGACTTTAATTCATTCAATTCCAATATATTCATTCGATAAGGGGCTTTTGAGTTGGGCACTGCACTAGGTACCAGCTCAATAGTGAAGTCTAACTTCCGGTTCGGAGGCAGTCCTGAAATTTCTTCCATAAATACATCCAAATACTCCCTCAGGATCGAAATATCTTCCAGCTTTAATTTATCTTCGTTATTTGTATTTTCTTCATTAATTATTGTTACAACAAAGTCTTTACAGCCCTTCTGAACAACTCTCTTAAGTTGCAAAGCAGAGATATTTTTTATAGCTATTTTCCTAGGGATTTCTTTTACATTTACTATTTCTCCATCGTTATTTATGCAAGTAAGGGTTTTATCGAAACAGTTCAGGACTACCCTATGTTGTTCTAACCAATCCATACCAATTAACATATCATAAGAACCTAAAGGTAATACATTAAGCTTAACAGAGGTTTCAAACTGATCCATTTTTACAATATAATTCTTAACAAAGCTAATCACCTTTCTTTTCGCACACCAATAACTAGCTGTACTAACCAAGACTTTGTAAAATTTTCTACAGATAATTTGCATTTTTCTACTAAATCAGGAGAAATATAACTTAAGCTAGCCCCTGGATCAATTAAAATAGATATAGGTGTTTGATTTAGCTTACCCTCCACTTCCACCATGGAAGTTTGATAATTCGCCTGCCTGTTCTCCAATGCTGCATTGATCCTGGGCATTGTCCTTGCTAGATCACCGACAATCAATTCCTCTTGTATCGTATGTATGTTGCTAACAATATTCTTTCGGTTGGGGCAAGATGATGCATAATGAGGACCATTACATTCCCAACACTTTACTTGTTCCTTTCGTTCAAAACTCTTGGTATAGTTACTGTGATTATTAACAGATTCTTTATTTCGTTGACCATTTGGATTTATCTGTGAATTACCTTTGTTCCCTTGGAAATTTTTATTAGGAAAATTTCGTGTGTTATTATTCTTAAAATTTAAGTTAGGTACAAAACCTTTTTTCCTCTGTTCAAAATTATTAGTTCTTTTAGCCTTCCAGTTTGTCATACTTTTCTTTTTGCGATTCTGTTCATAACATAAATTCGCCTTTCTCATTGCTTCTTCTAAAGTTTTTGGATTGTCATATTCAATTCTGTCTTTTATATGAAAGGGTAAGCAACTTAGAAACCGCTGTACCTTAGGCTTCCCGTCCATAATGTAAGGCACATATCTAAACAGACTTAGAAATTTAGTGTTTAACTCTTTCATGTTCATTCCTCCTAGTTTTAATTCATAAAATTCCTTAGCCCGCTCCTCATAGTACTGTTCAGACAAAAAATTCTTCTTAAAATATTTTTTAAATGTACTCCAGTTAATGTTCTTCTCCTTAATGCCTTTTACTCTTTTTAGGTCCTACCACCAAATATTTGCCTTCCCAGTGACGTTGTAAATAACCATTCTGGATTTCAGTTGGTTAGAGTAATTATAAATTTGAAAAGATTTCTTCATCCCAGACAACCATGATTCAACCTTTTCTCCCTTCTCAGTTTCACCATTAAAGGTTGGTGGCTTAATTTTCTTGAATTCTCCAGAGATTTATTCGTAAGGTTTAAAATTTCTATTTCTTGTATGATGATTATCTTCGCTACTGTCACTAGTATATTGATAATTCTTTTTATGTGGATCGCCATAAACCTCAGAGGATGAGCTACTTTCTATTTTAATCTATTTAGACTTTTTATCTTTATTTTGGTAAAGCATATCTTCAGACTCTGTTCGTTTATCTTTTTCTTCATTCTGAAATCTTTGCATTAAAATCTGATTTAGCTCCTCCTGAGCTCTCAGAATTCTCTCATTTTCCTTTTGACTGTTTCTATCTCTGTTCTTAGTTCCTTGACTATTTGTAATAATTCAGAAGAGTTATTAGTTATTTCTTTTTGTATGGGTTCTCTTTTAGAATTACTTCGTTCAGTAAACGGGGACTCCTCATCTGCATATTCTTCCAATCTTTCCATACCTGCAGTTAACTCAGAAAAATTCTCTGGAAGTATATTTCAAAAGAAAAGTAAAAATAAGTATGCATGTTTTAATTTCACTGTTTATTTATGCAAGTTGAGCCACATTCAGTCCTAATGTCTGAACCTTGTGCTCTGATACCACATGTAATAACCCAAAAATTCATAAAAATTTAAATTTTTTCATGTAACATAAAATGTTCAAGGATGTCACTCCTAAGAACCAATATCTACTAGCGGTTACTCAAACAATAGTATTTAGAATTGAGCATTGTAATTATTTAGTTCTATATAATTTATTTGTTTATCTTTGAAGTACTATGTTACGGATGTTAAATTCAGCAGTTTATGTTTTAAAAAGGACATGAAAGAAAACTACATCTAAACCTGATACTAAGTGTGTTTTTACTGTCTTCTGACAAGTAGGAAAGACCTTAGTTGAGATCGAGGCTTACTTAGCTTACAACTAATGCAGTGAAGTGATTCTTCTTTTACAGGTTCTATGCAGGTAAGCAATTTTGTTACTAGTAATTCCAGATTGAGAATATCACTCAACTAGCATAGGATAAAATGCTAGTTAAATTGTTTGTTTTGCAGCTTGAACCTGTAAGAGGTATTGTTGATATTTTTATTGATTGAATCCTGCATAAATGTTTGTAAAACACTATTGTAATAGAATGTGTTTAGTTTAGTTATGCTTACTGCCACAATACTTGTTCCATTACTTTCCTTTTTGTGTTTTCAGTTATAGACTTATATTTAATTTTAGATGGTGCATCTTATGGACATATCTACTTCTGCCATTAAGAGCACATTAACCTAAGAAGTCTATAAACTAAAAGTTATGTTAAACATACTTGTGACCAAAACTACATTTTTATCATTAGTGTTTGGTATAAGTGTTGTTTATATTTATTCAAGTTCGTTCCAAAACTTTAATTATTTTATCCTAATGATCCTCCTTAATCAAGTATTTTTTATTTAATTTTCTTGTATAAGAAATCTCATTTTATATGAGTTTATGTTTACAATGCATATATTTGTAATTTTAATTCCATGATTAGACTAAATCCTAGTTCAAGGATCTCTATGGTTAAGTATTTCTATATAATGTTGGTTCATCCTCCCTTGTTTGCATCTTACTAATACCAATAATAAACATTAGTTAAAATGAGGAGAACATAGATATGCAAGAGTTAAAGTTTAAGGTTGTGCATAAGACCCTAGTGTATATGAATACCTCTCAAACACAAAGTCTTTGGTTTATAAAAACAAAGAAAACAAAATGAGGATAATGATACCAAGCAATGATATCATAAGGTTTTGACTTTTAAACAAATGATTGTGCAGGTTATACGAGAGATTAGAACTATATTATGATACCCAAAACTCACAAATAAAATGGAGGACACGTGGTTGGTGTTCCATGATTAGGTTTTGTTGACCTTGAGGTGCCATATAAAACTTGTTCCAAACCCTAAAAAATCGCATTTTGTTTGTCTCTGCTGTGTGGTGGTCGAGCTGCGAGCTCATGGCCGCCAGGCTTGTTGTCAAACCTCCAACCATTTGCACACAGGCCTTCCATAAGCCATCAGGTTCCTCTGCAAGTTTAGATTTTACACGACCATTGTTTTCTTCTATGTAGGAGCCTTCCATCCCCATTACCATAACGCTGTAGGTGCTTCTCCTCGCCATTACCTAGCCTCTGCAAGTTTGTCCTTCCTGCTCTGATGCAGTAAAAGTGAGCATGGTGGCTTGCTGCTATCGAAGGGTGGTTTTGACTGTTGAATAGAGTGTTGAAGGTTTAGCTGTCTTCATTTTCGTTTTTACTATGTGAGTTTTGTACTCTGTGAGTGCTTTTAACCATACATAGTGTGAAGAGTGTTGTTTGAAATAGTGAGCTAGGTTCTTGGTTTTATTGCTTGTTTCCCATCGTGGGTTGATTCTTACCTTGTTGTGGGTTGGGACTTCACACCTGAACATTATGAACTGCATTTTCTTCTGACAATGCTCCATTTCAACTTGTGGTACTAACAAAGGAGGCTCGAGTTGGATTTCCACTTCCAAGCAGCTGCACAGCTCTCAAGGGTAAGAAATGAATCTGTTTAAATCCTTTCTGCACAATTTAAAATTATTATTTTATGAATTATGTGTATCTAACATACAGGGGTTTGCTCTGTGCAGGCTCTCAAGACCCAAGCTCGGTTCTGAAGGACTCCACCAACAGGCTTCCATGAGGGCATCCACCCCGGTAAGCCTCGGTTTCACTTGGGGTTCTCCTGCACAAGTTGTATGGTGGATTAAGATGTTACTGCCGTGTGTTGTTGGTCACTTGTTCGGCCGTGGCTACTAGATACTCTGTTTGTTTTTCATGCCTTAATGGTTGTTTTGTAGTGAAAGGATTTGAAGCTTCCATAGCTGCGACTTAATGAGTTACTTTTTGAGCCTTTTCGGCCATGGTTATTTTTTAGTGATGTTGTTTGATACAAGATTTAAGCCGTGACTCCATTTGAATAGGACATTGGGCCGTTATTAAAGGATTTGGTTAATGTTTTAAAAATCCTAAAGGCTGTTCTTGCGGAACTTCTTTTTGGAAGGGTTTTTATAGCTGATACAGATGTTTGGTTTTTAAGTGAACTCTGTTTGAATGTAGATACTTTTACTCAGGATTTCAAGCCTTGACTGGTGATGTAAAAGGTCGTAGGCCGAGACTATGTTTGTTTAGTTTTGTTTTTGATATTAAGAGAATTCTTACAGCTTAAAGCTGAATTAACAATATCTCTATTTGGTTAATATTTATATGTTGTTTTCATGTTAGCTATTTTTATTGTTATTTACCTTTCGATGGTTTAGGGTTAAGTAGATTATTAATTAATTTTGTTTTCTCTTCAAAAGAATTATGTTTTGAGAATCTTTTGATAGTGGAATGCTTCGATAGTAACATATTATTGATTTGGAAATGATTTGTGGAAATAAAATAGAGATGAACTTGATTGAATAAATTTACCTCTTTTCTATACTTTTGGAAAATACTATTAGGTTTTGATATTTATAAATTGTAAATTTACTTTATTATGAAATGATTAGTTCCTTTACAAACCCTAAATCCCTTTTATATATTTATAGAGTTAGTTTTCATTTTCCTGTTTAACCCTAATTTGCATTTTCACTTAGGTGTATTAATAGGGTAAATGTTTAACCTTATAAACTGTCTTTGTTAAGTTAACTAAATCTTAATAGTTTTCCTATTTCTATATTATCTATTTATGTTAATATATTAGATTTTATAGTATAGAAGTTTTTCTGGTTTTACTATGTAAAATATTACATAGACTACTGTGTAATATCTAGGCTTCTTCCTCTGTATCTATTTAATTTATTTAAGTACTTTAAATAAATAAAAGTACAAAAGAAAACCTATAAACAATTTATACAGAAATCCTATAGAATATAACCATTTCATCTGCATACATACTTTATTTGAATCCATTATTTGAAAGTAAATTATCCTGATGTACTAGAGTACGACCTTGCAAAACGTGTGGAAAAATACAGTTTAGGTATTTTTTTATATCTATCAATTAACTCAAAATTTCTCTACTTATTTACCCTAATCTAGCTAGTTCAGAACTTACTAACTTTCACAGCATATGCATTTCTTCTAACTATCCCTAACATAAATAAAAACAGAAATATACTACATCATTGATAAATCTTAAACTTTTCACATAGAGTAAATAATTAAATGACTGTACTAAGCAAGTAAAACCTGGAAGTATAGGAACTTGTTCCTCCCAACCAACAGCTTAAGGAACTTGTTCCTCCCAACCAACTCCTGGAGAAGAGATGGACTGCAATTCTCAGGACCCTCGAGCTTGTCTCCTGGTCCACCTGGTAGAAGTACCGAGTGAGAGGTGTAGTCTAGGAATCCTCTGCAACTCCACTGAGTGTTCAACAGTAGCTCAGTTCTGCTTGCAGCAGTATGAACTCAGCTTAGAATAGCTGCACTAGTTTAGGTCTTCAACACTTATCCACTCAAACTTACTTCAACTAGTCCCCTCCATCGAATTCTCTTGTACACTTCATTCACTCAGAATGATCACAAATCTAGAATGAGCAGCCTTAGCTGTATTCAATGGGAAGTTTTATTAGCATGCCTAGGTCTTTTGGGTCAATTTTTACTTATTGAGCCACCTGCTCTTGTTCCACTTTCTTGGGGAATCTTGACCACAAAAACAGGGAATTTGTCACCTGCAACAGCTAGAAGTCGTTTGAGGATGCTGCCACATGTCAATCTGCTCTCAACCCAACCTCCTCCATCAAGTGACCAATAAAACACTCATTTAACAGCTACCCTAAGCTGTTGTCTCATCTTTCATTTATTTATTAATAAAATATTTTGAAATTACATTAAATTATCCTTTACCCCACTTGGTCATTAATTACAAACTTTAACATAAAGTATAAGATAATGTTTCATAAAAGTGTTCTGCAAATTGGGGTATGTGACATTGCACATGTGGCCCCTTCATTAGGTTGACCACTATTAAATATACATTTAACCTCATATATGCCCCCATTGAGCTTATATCATATATGTTTAACCCCATATATTCCCCCCTTGGGTCACAAAACATGATCCCAACAACAAAATATGATGATAAAATCATTATTCCCACTAAAGGATGTAGCCCCTCCTACAACTTAAGGGGGCCTTCATCCATAAATATAGAATGCATGCCCTTAATATGGTCAAACATCTCTACAAATCCTGCTAAGGTGTCTCCCAAGTCCACAACATCAAATAATTTACTTGCAATACTTGTGATTGATTCACATAAAACACCATTAGTTATGTAATTCATAAAACAAATGTTCATAAAATAACAATGATATGATTCATAAAATATGCCATTTCAATTTTGATGCTCTATATGGTGTAAATCACCCCAATGCATTACACATATGTACACGTAGGTGCATCTATAATCATAGAATATACTAATAACCTTGTGACTAATTAATAGTTCCATAATATACATAACACTATTAGCAGGTGTCATATACATTGTTACATATGTTTTAGCAGAACAAGTGAGAGAGGACTACACACTCTCTTTGAAACACCAAACCACCAAAAAATAACATAAGCATAGAAGAGTTTATAACGCTAAAAAAGTTGAGAAAGAACAATAATATTATGATTATGAAAGTTGACAAGTGGAATGCTACTGTCATAATGGACACTGAGGAATATCACAAGAAGATGACAAAGCATCTTACAACAAACAACAACTACAAAAAAAGTCGAAAAAGACTCTAGTAATATAATTATAAGAGAAATCACAAAGGAAATTCAAAACTCCTCCTTAGATGATAGCATTAAAAAGAAAATCATCCCCAAAAATCCTATCATTCTGCACATATACAGGCTTCTAAAGATACACAAGGATGGTTGTCCACTTAGACTAATTGTAAACACTCTTGGTTCACCCTCGTATGGAATAGCAAAATTACTTATAGAAAAACTTAAACCTTTTGTGGGTCACACACAATCATTCATCAAAGATTCCTCACATTTAGAACAAAGTTTAAATCCACACAAGTAAAGGAAGCATATATCTTTGTTAGCTTTGACGTCATTTCTCTCTACACAAAAGTTCGGGTAAAGGAGGCTATACAAATAATACAAATAATAAAAACATTATACAAAGGAGGCTATACAAATAATAAGAAGACTCACTGATAATGAAACAACAGACTCAGTGGATGTGTGCCTAAAATCTACATATTTAAGATTTTGCGGCTATATATGCAAGCAAACTAATGGCATGGCAACAGAATCCCCACTCTCCCTCGTTGTGGAAAACATTTTTATGGAACATTTTGGAGAAAACACCATCAATACTTCTCCAATGAAACCAGAACAATGGAGATGATATGTGGATGACACCAATTTCATTTGGACACATGGAAGAAGCAGGATGGAAAAATTCTTAGAGCACATGAATAACCAAGTGGAAGATATTAAATTTACTATGGAAATGGAAGAAGACATTTTTTTTCTTGGATGTCCTTCACTAGAAAAATTATGGGTCGTTGGTGCATCAATTGTACCAAAAGAAGACATGCGTTGATAATTTTATTAAGGCTAACACTCATAATCACCCACTAAAAAAATTGGCATTTTAAATATGTTTTCTATCAAAGCCAAGAGAATACCCGATGCAACATATTTGGATCATGAATTAGAACACCTGGTCAATGTATTCAAAAGCAATGGCTACAGTAAGAAAACAATCATAAAATCCATAGAAAAGTCATAAGAAGGAAGGAGGATATAGGGAAGAAATGATGATAACATTATAAAATCTATAAAACTACCCTATATCTAGGGAACTATGGACAAGATAGCCAACATCTTATGCAAGAAACGACTAAGGGTGACATTCTCAGCTTTAAATACATTGAGATGGATACCTGACCACATACAAGAATGAACATATCCAAGGAAGAATAAAGGTGTATATTCCATCCCATGTGACAGCAGGAAGGTGTATATTGGTGAAACATGCCGCTCTGTTTACAGGGATAAAGGAGCATAATGCAGACATTGCACATGGATGAACAAAGAAATATGCATTGGCATAGCACTCAACAGCCTCCAAACACCACATTTACCTATAAAATGTGAGAGTTATTTTCAATATTGATCATTACACAAAGAGGTGGGTGAGAGAAGCCTTAGATATTGAAAAACACCCGCATAATCTCATTGGAGATGATGGATGAAAATTGATAAGATCATGGGTTCCTATTATCAACTAGATTAAAAGATGCCAATAATTAAACCAGTAATTAAATGTTAATGGTGTCTCACCTTAATGGGCCGATGTGTTCACATTTTAACATAATGATATAGATTATTAATTGATTGGTTACAATTATAAGATGATGCAAGATATCATTGAGTATCTATTGAAAATGGGTTGAACAAGTTATCCCAAAGGTCGAGGGTTTTTAAAATCTACACAGGGTATCCACTAGAAGACAAGATGATCACCTATGAAAGCACCGGTGATATTACATCTATATTCTGTTATCTTCACCATGTTAGAGTTGTACCCAAGAAACGCGAGAACACTATGATACAAAGTAAAGTATTCATCGAGGTATTTTACTACATTAATGTGGCATAAATTCCTCACTAATGACGCATAAAATAACTACATTAAAATGAAATGCACACTGTTCATTTAGTGTGACATACTTGCATAATAGACAATGAGTCACATGAACTTAAATACAATGGGTACTATAAGTTGCCTAGCCTCACCTCTATCTATTGCATTCAAAATTATCTGATGCCAACTCATGTACAATTCTCTTAGAGATGCACTTATATTGATCATAAGGAACCTACAAAATCTGAAAGCATTGCAACATCCACATTGCATTTGGTTACTTCATTAGTGCATAAGGCTCCTTTGGTGCACTATGGTTGCTGCAATGAATAGAACTTTGACATCAATGCATTGAGATGCGTGAAGACCCGATCAAATTGAATGCGCTTGTAGATCTAGACAATGAATTCCCTTTAATTGGATGACCTATTAATTAAGCACCATGCATTGCACTATCATTGATCATATGCCAAAGCGACTCACCATGAAGTGCCTAGGAAACCAAAAGGTATTGCAAGATACACATTACACATGGTTACTTAAGCATTGTGTTAAGGATCCCTATATTCATTATGATTGGTACATGGAATTACATAGTAACATTGGTGCATTGATATGCATGCACATCCAATCAAATTGAAGGCACCTCCTAGCTCTAGATGCGTTCCATTTGATTGGATGAGTTGTAATCTAGATGGAGATCGGTGGCCACCCACCTATTCCACTGGCTCAAAACAATTGTCCATTATGGTAGTTTCCTAGTTATTTTTCTACAGTTTTTCGGGTCCCAAACTTTCGGGGCCGTTTTGAGGCCCTAAACGATGTTTTTTGGTGACTCAGGGCCAAATGGTTGCCATAGGAATGTGTTTTCTCAACTAAAAGTTGTAAATCTTAGATATATCTTTCCAACGAGCTATCGAACGCCCAAATCAGAGATCGTATGCAAAAGTTATGACCCCAGGAAGTTGACTGTTCAACTTACCACCTTGGGGCAACAAACTTTATGACGATTCATCTTCTAGGGTTACGTTTTGGACTTTTGGGGTTCTCACCCTTATTATTATTATAAATAGGCCCCTTTGGCCTCATTTTGTATTTAGCTTGGCACAAATGAGCGTAGAAGCCACATCTCTTCTCAGAGATAGCTACCACCATTCTAGCAATTGTATTACAGTTTGTTCTATTTCCGCAATTTAATAGAATATTTGTTTACTGTATCTCTGTTATCTTTGCAAAATGTCTGTTATTATGAATTTGTATCTGTTCTTTCATTTCATTCACACATAAATCTTGATCAGTGGTATCAGAGCAATCTGCTCTTTGATTGTTTCTCGATGCATGTCCTCGACGAGGTCCGAGTATAGAGAGTTTGGTCTCGAACTAGTTTCACTTGATCATTCTCGCCATCTCAAATGACCTCCAATGGCGAAAGAAAAGAGAGACGACAGAGCAGGAGATCCTATCAAGTCGTTGCTTGGGGAATCCCTCGAGCGACAGAGGAACGAGATGATGGATAGTTTCGCCCAAATCCTTCTACGAATGCTGGCAACGGCAAGTGCATCTTGAACGAGCAGCCGGTTNTATTCCTTTATTTGAAGGAAAAATCGATGCAGATGCCCTAGATAATTGGTTGAATGTTCTAGAAGGGTATTTCTTTGTCCACAATTTTTTCGACAGAGAAAAGATCACCTTTGCACTCCTTAAGGCAGTCCCCCATGTCCAAAATTGGTGGGGTACTTATTGTGAGCAAAACTCATCAGACGATTCTGGAATGTTTGAAACAAATCCCACTTGGGCCTCTTTCATAGATGCTGTCAAAGAACAGTATTAACCTATGGGAAACTATGATGACCAGCACACAAAATGGACCATTCTGCGTCAAGAAAGGAACCAAACGGTGTCGGAGTACACCAATAACTTTCATACCCTGCGTACAAAGCCAAGTATCAAGGACTCTGAGCGGCACCTGATTTTGAAATATTACAGTGGTTTACATCGATACATGCAAATTGAGATGGACTTCCTCAACATCTCTTCACTTGGATCCGCCTATCGGTATGCTATCAAAATCGAGGAGAAATTTTGACAGAAGAACAAGTGAGACTCTGGACCTGCAAATCCACCGCAGAAGCAAGGCAAGGGAAACCTTGGCTAGCAAAACACAGTAAAAGAAAATGACAACCAGTCCCCGCCATATGCAAAGAAAGGGGATGGAAAGACAAAGAAGGAAAATGGTAAGTGGTGTGAATTTCATAAAATCCCTTGGCACAACACTGATGAATGTCGCTCAAAGTAGTCATTAGTAGCCGAGATCAAATCTTCAAAATCAGATCCTGATTCTAATTCTGAACCCAATGCCACAACCGCATACAATGGGAGGCAGATCATTGGTGTAGACCCCATTGCCACTGTTGCTACTGCACAGATTCAACTAGAGAATCCTGAAGAGTCAGAGGCAGAGCAGCCAAAAGAACCCGATCTTAGCAGAAGTCGTCAAGAGATTGGAGCTTCTGACAACACCCCACCTGTAACACTACAACATCGGTTGGCTAAGCCAAGGACGAGGTATTTTCATTACTCAACAATGTCTCCTACCATATGGCATCAAGCCTTTCAAAGATGAGGTACTTTGTGATGTGGCCCCACTTGAAGTATGTGATGTTCTTTTAGGACAACCATATACGTGGAAGCGTCATGCTGTATATGAGTCACGGCCTCGCAGCGTCATTGTTACTTTGGGAGGAAAACTCTATCGAATACCAGAGATCATTGCACCTAACAAAGTCTCGCAAGGTAGGAAGATAAGCTCCCACATCAGAAAATTATTCCTCTTCACAATTGCATCTAAAGGAGAACATAAGATCACAGAGACCTCCACACCCTTTGCACAGGGTATCTCTGCTCATCAGACACAAGAAGAAGACAGAGCCATTATTTCCTCACCTATCCGAGTACCTCTACGATGCAAGGCCATGCATTGAAGGTGCTCATCCAGAAACAAATCATCCATACAACAATTACAGCCCTCTCAGGACGTCAAAGAAAGGAATCCTCTTCACTTCAGCAAATGTCGCACCAGGAGATCAACTCAACACACAATTCGAGAGATGATACGGGATTCGACGCAATGGAGACCATTGCTTCCTAAGGAGGGAGGATTGATCTAGATAGAGATCGGTGGCCACCCACATATTCCACTGGCTCAAAACAATTGTCCATTGTGGCAGTTGCCTAGTTATTTTTCTATAGTTTTTTGGGTCCCAAACTTTTGGGGCTGTTTTGAGGCCATAAATGATGTTTTTTGGAAATTCAAAGCCAAATGGTAGCCATCGACATGCATTTGGACAACCAAAAGCTGTAAATATTAGATAGACCTTTCCAACGAGCTATCGAACGACCAAATTGGAGATTGTATGCAAAAGTTATGACCCCGGGAAGTTGACTGTTCAACTTACCACCTTGGGGCCGCAAAGTTTATGACGGTTCATCTTCTAGGGTTATGTTTTGGAATTTTGGGGTTCTCACCCTCATTATTATTATAATCAGGCCCCTTCGGCCTCATTTTCTATTCAAGTTGGCACATATGAGCGTAGCAGCCACATCTCTTCTCAGAGATAGCTACCACCATTCTAGCAATTGTATTACAGTCTGTTTTATTTCCGCAATTTAATAGAATATTTGTTTATTGTATCTTTGTTATCTTTGCAAAATGTCTGTTATTATGAATCTGTATCTATTCTTTCATTTCATTCACACATAAATCTGGATCAAGTTGCTAACAAAGTGTCATGCATTGCACCATAGTTTATTTTATGTCAAGGCACTATCCACATTGCACAATATGGTTGCTTGAAAATTGTGTTAATGCTCCATAGATGCATTATGATTGGTACATGAAATAACACACTAACATTGGTGCATTGAGATGCATGCAAACCCAATGAAATTCAAGGCACCTTCTAGCTCTAGCCAATGCATTCCATTTGTTTAGACAAGTTGCTAATAAGATGCCATGAATTGTACCATCATTGCTTGTATGGTGATGTGACTCACCATAGGGTGCCCAGGAAACTGAAAAGTATTACAACATCCACATTACATATGGTTGCTAAGGCATTGCATTAATTCGTCCTAGATGCATTATGATTAGTACACATAATAACATACTGACATTGGTGCATTGAGATGCATGGACATCCAATCAAATCAACTACACATCCTAGCTCTAGACAACGCATTCCATTTGACTAGACACACCACTAATAGAGTTCCATATGTTGCACCATTATTGACTGTATGCCAATGCACTATACCTTCACTAAACACATAGTGGATAGGAAACTACAAACCACTATAACATTCACATTATGATTGGCTAATTCAACAATGCATTAAGTCTCCCTAAATGCAATAAGATAAATTCATGCAATAATGCACTTGTGCTTGCATGTTGAGATCTGTATGTGTGTCTAATCAAAATAAATGTATCTCCTAGCTCTAGCATGTGCATTCTATTTGATTGGACACCCCTTTAACAATGTATCAAGGGTTACACCATCATCAATTGTATGGTAGTGCACTATATTCACACTAACCATGCCATGCCTAAGAAAATGCAAAGTACTACAACATCCACATTGCACTTGTCTACTTCAATGATGCATTGAGGATTCCTATACACACCACGATCGGTGCATGGAATAACTTACCAATGTTGGCATGCTAAGATGCACACATATCCAATCTACTTGAAAGCACCTCATATCCCTAGGTGGTGTATTCTATTTGATTGGATGCACTACTCACAATGATTTATATTTGCATTGTAGACAGTGCAAGTGCACTACACTACCATAGTACATTAACAAAAATGAAAAAAACCATGCCTATGTGGCGTATTTGTGCACTCACAACTATATATGAAAATAGTTTGTATGCACACTAAGGAAAAAAAACCATATAAATCTAAATTAAGGAACACACAATAAAATTGTCTAGTTTTCTCTACCTTCATTAATCACAACTCTAACACGAAATATCTTAGAACTTTATTTGCTTATTATTGGTTGGACTTAGTTAGATTAATTAAGACTTCGTTATGTGGACATGTGGATTCCCTAGATGTGTGGATAGTAAAAAGAAGTTATCACTTTAAATTATTATTGATCATGAATATGTTATTTCAATTGAACATGCAAATGGAAGGTGGGATATCAATATTTGGGCGTTAGTTTAGTTGTACTTTTGATATTGATAAAGTACAAGATATATTGCAAACAAACTTACATGATTATTTTAATTATCATTTTAGTGATAAATATTATCATCTAAAAGAGTTTGAAATGTTTATACATGAATTTTATGTGAATAATGAGCTAACCACTTGTTGATTGGCTACGAGAAAGCCAAATTCCTATAGGTCAAGGGGCATGAGATGTCTTGGACATCAAGAGGATAATGATGTTATATCAATATTCATTTTATTTAATTGTGAATTCCAATATTTCTATGACTGGGTGGGGGGTGGGGGGGGATGCCCCAGATTTCTACATTCATTAATCACAACTCTAACACAAACTAGCTTAGAACTTTATTTGTTTATTATTGGTTGGACTTAGTTAGATTGATTAATACTGCGTTATGTGGACACCTGGACTTCCTAGATGTGTGGATAGTAAAGAGAAGTTATCGCTTTAAATTATTAATGATGATGAATATGTTATTTCAACTAAACATGCAAATAGAAAGTGTGATATCAATATGTGGATTCTAGTTTAGTTGTACTTCTGATATAAATAAAATACAAGATATATTGCAAAGGAACTTACATGATTATTTTAATTGTCATTTTAGTGATAAATATTATCATCTAAAAGAGTTGGAAATGTTTATACATGATTTTTATGTTAATAATGAGCTAACCCACTTATTGATTGCTGCAAGATAGATAGATTCCTACAGTGCCAAGGGGCATGAGATGTCTTGTACATTGAGGATAATGATGTTATATCAGTTGTCATGTTATTTAATTATGAATTCAATTATTTCTATGACTTGTGGGTGAGTGTGAGTTTTGACAAGAATATTGACTTGCCTAAAGTGGTTGTTTGATGACGAGACCCCTTAAAACAATGATGACACAATATAGTTGATGTACGGTGTTGATCTTAGTACTATCAAGGGGGGTGGAGGCGTTTCCCACCATTTATTCCCCAAAACCTGGAGTAGTGGGAGGGTTGTGTTGAGCACGCTCCCCTATATGTGTGATGATGACTAATGGGTGCTTGCTGGGAAAGCTTGGTTGATTTAGTTGACACTTTCCCTTACAGGTTCTATATGTGGTTAGGTCGGTATAGCTGACCTCACCATCTTGTCCTGTAGTACAATATACTATGGTATATTACAGTACATGACAAGATGGTGAGGTTAGGAGATGGAAGTAGTGATGATTAGGTGGTTGGAGTATTGACAGGAATGTATGGGACCAACGATGGATTGGATGGTGTTCTTCATTATTACAAGCCAATATGACTATATGCTTGATTGCTTCATTATGATTATCTAATTTAGTTTAATTACTTTTGTATGAATGATTATGAATGAGAAATGATGCATTGTTATGTTGTTTGCAAGAATATAATAATGATGCATTAAGAGCATTAAAAGTGATGATTAATACCCATGCTTAAGACGTGTGTCTTGGCCTCTTATACACAATTCATGAGTACATTACTATGATTGGACGGTTGATGAATAGATTAGTATGGGTAAATTAGTTATTAGCACCTTGGTTGATGAATGATTGAAGTACTACTTATGCATTGAAATTATAAATAACTGCTGAATACACACACACACACATGTGTTAGTATGATTTTGTTGACTTGTTTAATATATTTTAAATTTAAATAAATTGATTGGATTATTGAATGATATATATAATTTTATACATTTAATATAATATAGTATATGAAAATATCCGATTTGAATTATATGTAAGAGGATAATATAAATAAATGGATAGATAGAGTTGAACAATTTTTTAGAAAAGAGTTGTCATAGTTGCATTTCAGATGGTAGCATGGAAAGTGTGACTTTGCAATCATGTTATTATTATTTTTATTTATTTAAATCAAATTGCTATTTTGGAGAAAATATATAGATTGATTGTTGAATATTATTATATTGGAATTGAATCTAAAACAAAACTTGGATGATGAATTTTTTTATTATAAATAGGAGACTTGATATTGGAAGGGGAGGGGTTCTTTTTCTTGAAAGATATTTTTGGTGAGAGTTTTGAACGGATGAGAATTTTGGATATTTTGGGGATGAAAAGTTTGGAAGAGTTGGAAGAGTTTGAGAACTCTTGGAAGAATTGATACATAGGGGTGATTCCATGAATATGGGTAACTCTTTTTGGCCAAATATGGCGATGAAAAATGGAAATTTTACACATGTATTAAATTGAAGCCCTCAAAAATCATATTTGCCATATGAATTTCGACATGCGGTTGAAAGACAAAATGTAGAGAATTATGTTTCCTTTCCAATAACCAATTTAAAAAAAATATACCAACGCCATTTAATGTGTCAAATTTTGATTTAATGAAACGTGTGTCCTTAAAAATTTGAAGAGCAATTAACAAGCGGCTTGTGTGTATGCAAAATAATTTAATGTTAAATTAGTAATTTAAAAAATGAAATATGTGAACACAATATAGACATAATTCACTAGTGCCTACATATTTTTCTTTTATCTATTTCTCGAAAAACTGTATTTATTATTATTTTTCAAAATTGATCAATGAATATTTCAGTCGCATTTTGCACACATGTGCATGTGTGTGCCAAATATTTTGATTGTTTACATAAATTGAAAAACTAAAAATACCCTTTTGAAGAGGACACACCGATGTAGTGCTTGTGTACTTAAAAAAAATTTGGATGTGTATTTTGAATGTTGTTGATTTATCTTTGAGCTCATTCGAAGTTGTAGACATGTTTTTCGGGTAAGCTTTAGCATAAATTTTAAAAAATGATATACAAACATAAAAATTCGTAAATTATATGTCCATGGATAGATGATTCGTTAAAGAATCCAACGGTATCGAGTCCACCCATTAATGTGCATTTAATGACATAGTTTAATCCCCTAAAATGCAGACACAATTTCCTTTCTGCCATGTGCCTATTTTTAATGACATAGTTTAATCCCCTAAAATGTAGAAAAGGGCCATGTGCCTATTTTTAAGGCTCTTGATCGAGCTATTAGCTCGATCGAGGTTT